>JANHGB010043352.1:0-12545 GCA_026283785.1 Coracopsis vasa | reverse complement strand
CTCACTTAATCCCTTCATAGCTTAAATGAAAAAATTAACTGGGTTTATATAAATATTGTAAAGTTCCTGTACCTGTAGAGCTTTGGCTGGTGTGTTACATATACTAGAGATGTTAAGCACCAGGGCTCAGCAAAATACCTAGTCACCTAAGTAAACCCACAGACTTAACTGATATGTTTACAAATCTTACTCAGTTGGGGTCCAAAACTTCAGCGAATTTGCAAAGGACCATTCAACACATTTACTTCACAAAGATCCTGAAAGCTATTTTCATATGCTTCTCAAACGCCATCCTGAAGTAAGGGAACATGACACTGCACGAGAATAAAACTGAGATGAACACTGAATAACAATGTGTTTTCAGATAAAATTTGGCAGATTTGCAATTAGATAAATATTTGCAAGTTGGAATTTTCCCCACTTAGCTAGCTGCATGCTTGCCTTAGCCTGATCATATATGCCAACAGCTTGGGGTAATTCCTAACCAAAAATCTAAAGTTTGACTTAGAGGTTAAATTGGAAGAAAATAAAAAAATGAGAGACAGTGAGAAATTATTTGGGAACAGTGAAATTAAAAATTATCTGGAACAAAACATTGTCTACTTCATCTCTTGCACATAGAGATCTTGTGACATTCTTTCAGGTGTAGTGTGTTTTGAATTGCCAGTTTAACATGAAGGGAGAAAACACACATCTATTATTGCTCACTCTTTCCTTTGCCCAACAACCCTTCACCTGAATTGTAATCGGTCACTCCTTTAACAAACCGCTTCTCAGACTGTTACTGTGTATTTGCGTTTGCATGAGATGCCTTTATCCTTTGCAGCATCGTGTTTAGCAGCTTTCGTTTTTTCGGGACGAGTTTTACCCTGTCATTTCCTGTTTAGTTACGGGTTGAGCTCGCTTTTGTTTTCTGCGCTGTTTACTTGGTACCCTGCTTCCCCCACTGCCGGGAACCTCGGGCTGCTCGCTAACTCCTCAGCCTCCTCCTCAGCTCTGCCACTACAGCTTTGTTTTCATTTCCATACATCATTAACTCTCGTACAGCTCACTCAAACTTCACCCCCTCTTCTTTTTTTTTTTTAAGTGCTTTAGTTTCTTTTTGTTAAAATACTGATATTCTGAATCTTCAAAAGCCTCCTGAACCAGTGATCTTCCCACAGCAGGCACGAGCACCCTGAGACATCAAGAACACAGCTCTTTGCCTAGCTAAATCTGTGTCACCATGTGGGGAAAGGAACAATGTTTCACCCATGAAGCCGGTAGCACTGGCAACCAGCCCTCAGCTCCTCACCCTCCAGCAAAGGCCAAGGGCCTGGGGCGCCCATTCTGTGCCCCAAGCACAAAAGGATACTCATACAAAGTGACTGTGTGAGGGGATGATGCACCTGCGATATGACTCCTGCACACAGAGCCAGCAGTAGGGCAGGAGAAAGAGGCAAATGGAGTGAGAGTGAATGGTGAGGGTGTATACGGCAGAGGAACACGGTGGGAGAAAGTCAGAGGAGAGCTAAGAGGAGAGCTGTAATGAGAGGAATTACTGAGGATGGCGAAATGAAAACAAAACAGAAGGTGAGCATACAAGAAAGCAGGAAGAGAGATTAAGAAAATCCATCCTGCCAGAAACAGCACCTCTTGTCATGCAGACAGCAGGTGCTGCTTGGGGAAGAGCTGATTCACGCATCTGGAGTGTAGGAACCGAAATACCTCTACCTAAGAATGAGAAACTAAAAATAAAAGACTCAAAGGAGGTGGGAGAGGGTACCATGCTTTTTTCCTTTCAGCAATCTAGTGCTTCCTAACTACACTTTTCTTGTATAGTTTTGTGAAGAAATGAGAGCTGGATTTCTGGACTTTCACAAGAATCGTGACTGTTCATTTCAGCATTATCTCTTCCAATGCAAGCCCTTCCTGCCCTCCTCTTTGCCCTACTCCAGACTCATTTTCGAGACACCTGCAGCCATAGCACCTCAAGGATGAGATTTCCCTTTTGCTCAGGATCTGCACAGACCCAGGGGACTCAGTAATAGAGGTGGAACTGCCGTGAAGCAAGGGACGCTGACTGCACACCTACGCTGACCTACTCCAGCTCAGCTCTGGAGGGCTCGTAATGCAGCCTATAACTGCTGGCCAAGTGGTACAAGTGTGGGTCTTTAATCCACTCTGCAGCAGTCTTGAGGGGCATCAATGTAGCCAAATTTTCTGCTACAAGCAGTGCCTTCAGTGGCTTTCAGAAACTATCCTGCTCACCTTCTTCTGCCTGCCTTTAAACAGAGTCTTAGCTCCAGTCTCCTCCACTTTCGAAATTGCACTGCATCACAAATCACTGGCAATGATCACTCTTAGTAAAGCCACGTTTTTTTAAAAACCTCTCCTGGAAGCCTTACTGCAGATTAGATTTGATGAATTTCTATCAGATGCACTGGACCACTCCTCTTGCCTGACAATACCTGCAACAGCGTCTGGGGAATCTGCTCAGTTCCATTCTGCACACTTACATTTTTTTTGGTTTTGCTGTAAGAATTGTTTTAGAATCTTATAATCAAAACTTTGTATCAAAATTGCATTAATTTTGTCTCTGTGTAGGCAAAGTAGCCAACAGCGATCTACTAAAGGATAGTTTAAAAAAAAACCCCAAACAACTTAATATTGAAGGCTGTTTCATTAGGGGAAGCTGAACAATTTAACTGAAAAAAAAAAGATTTATAAAAAAGCAAAACAATTTACAGACAACATTTAGTTCCCTAAAAGCTAACCTGAATCTGTTCACGTAAGAAATACTGGAACGTTTTAATAAAAAAAGACATCGAATTTTTGCCAAAATTCTAGACACTTTGAGGATTCTTTTTAAAAATGAATCTTTTCCCCAAAGGAAGATGGAGGGGGAGATTTTATCAGAGAAAAAAAAATTCATGGTGAAAAACTTGGCAGAAAATTTTATTTCAACTAAATTTAGGCAGCAGTGAAGGCTACATTTTTGGTTAGAAGCTCTTCTTACAGCAAGGTGTTTGCTGGCATGTTATTTTAAAAAGCCAGCACAGTAGGATGACTTCTTTAATAAGTGGGCATAAAACCCAGAGATTAGAAAGTCTCAGAGCGAGACACAAAACCCCCTGTGCAGTATCTGATTTCTTTGCCAAAGCAAGGAAGGTTTTTAATAAAGGTCATGGAGAAATAATCTCCGAAGACAGCAGTGTCTCTTCCCCCCTATATGTTTACTCTTTTATTTCACTCCTTTACAGTAAAAGCAGACCTTAACACACACACACACACACACACATGCACACACACAAAAGGAAACAACAACCAAAGAGGAGGGGGAAAAAAAAGGAGCCTGAAATTTTAGTTACACCACATGTGGTTTTCATTTGTGAAAAATGAACAAGCTGTTTGTGGTTAAACTGTCTAATCTGCTGTTATCAATCTAGCGCTGCATTCAAGATTTACAGGATACATCAGCTTCTGTGCCACATTAGCTGTAAAAGGGAGAGGGGGTGGGAGGAAAAAGGAGGAGGAGAGAGTTTATCCTGAGGAATAATATTTCCAATGCAGCCACACTCACACTACATCTGGTTGTGCTGGTAGCGGCAGTTAAATTGAAATATTTCACAGCGTGTGTCAGAAACATGCAGAATGGTAATTATGACAGATCTGATTAAGCCTGAGTGCCACTAGCTCCCTGGCCAGCTCCGGTTGTGCAGGTGTGACCTTGTGCGTGCCTGCGTGTGTAAATAAAATTAATTACAAGCGAGAGGGCGAAGGCTTCGGTGACATCACAAAGCGGAGAAACTCCCAAGGGGGAGACCTAATGGAATATTTTCCCTCAGTCTAATAATACAGTTCATATTGACTTGAGGTAATTAGTGGGATCATTAAAGCAGTTTTCCCGGCGTATTTGGCTGCCTGATCAGATTAGTGAAAATGTTCTTCAGAACAAGCCCTGTGTGGTCTGCCAGAGAAGGAGGAAATAAAAAGCAACAAAGCATATTTTGGAATGATAAGCAGTGCTGGACTTTTTACACGGCATTTTGCAGGGCCGGTCTCGGGAGCTGGGGTGCCCAGCTCTCTTGACCGGTAACATCTTTCATCCCGGGCGCATGTGCTCCCATGGCGTGGCATCTAAGACTTTTTAGATTTGTTCCTCTAGCCTTCAAAACTACACCCTCACTGCTTACAAAAATCAGATGAAAGCCTTGTGGAGCTGCTAGCCTCTAAAGAACTACATTAAGATAAGTGGGGGAAGGAAGAAGAATAAATGAATGCTCAGCTCCCCCCTACCTATCCCCCAAAAGCTAGCAGAAGATTGAAGGCACCCGTTTGAGAATTAGCAACGGTTTCACTTCATAACAAGCTTACCCCAGCAAAAAAACAGAGAGAAAAAAGAAAAAGTTTAACTATGATATAAAGTCTTCCACGGTAACAGAACACAGAGCCCTAATCAAGAAATGGACCATTTGTTTAAAAACAGTCTATTGAGCATGCTCTACCTTGCAAATGGAATATGCCAAGCTCTGTCACAGATGGCAAGCTTTGACAGTTCCCATCCGTAGCGTCGATACTCGACAGTTCAGCACAAGATCAGTGACATTCTGTCTCATTAGAGCCACGCTAATTATCACAGCTAGTTTCAGGGGAAACCATGTGTTGCAATGGTCAATTTGAAGGAGTCTGTGCATCAACAAACTGGTAATAAGGATCAGACACCTTATTATATGACAGCATGCTGCCTATGATCTGATTTACTGAATCAGAGGTACTGAGGCAACACTGAAGCCTGATGGGTTATGGAATCGCGTGTACACAATGCGTATCTGAAATATGCTTTAAAAATAAAAGGGAGCTATATAGAAACAATACAAATAAAAATTTTAAAACAGTGAAGTTATAATGAGGACTTCTTTCATTTGTCATTAAGACATGCAGAGATGTTCAAGATCTTGTCAGCCAGTTTTATCTTTAATCAAATCATATAAGATAAATAATTCAAAATGAAAACTGTGAAATTATGGATTATGCTAAATTACAATTCATTCCATACTCTGATTTTTCAGTTTCAATAACATGTACCAAACATTCCTTATGTTGTGCCGTCTTGCTGCTTTAACAGAATTTCATATTTTGTAAAGAGCTTCCTCTACTTGGCTCTCTTTTTTCATTTGTACATTTAATGACTTCAACTTGTACTTCTAGCTTCTCCCACACATCCGTGCTCCTTCCACCAGATAAAAATCAGCCAAGAACCCCCCTTTGCTGTTTCTGGCCACCTGCAGGGCCACATCCTGCCAGGCACTCAGCGATCCTAGCCCCAGCACCTCCCAGGGACGTGCTGCAGGCTGAAGCTGTGACAGCATTAAGCATTAACTCCTGACCAACGCAGGGCAGGTGTGCACCGCATCCCTCCAGGGAAGCTCTCCTTAGGGCTCAAATATACAGCATTTCTTGAAGCTGCTACCTGTTCTTTAAACGGCCTCTATGGGGATTGTAAGCAGCTTCTGAACAGCTCGTGCTGCCCCCAGCCTGCCTGGGAACCTCTAGCTGGACCCCACATGGAAAGCATGCTCAGGAAACACACTTTTTCATCGGTGTGTCAACAAATCCAGCCTCTGCCTTACGTGTTGAAAGGGCTGCCTGGCCCCAAGGAGCTGTCTGAAGAGGTCAATGTAATCCTCTTACCAGTTAAGTAATTTCTATTCTGTACCTTTTTCTTTGGCTCGAACCATTTCAAGTTTTAATGCCTTTTTTTTTCCCCCTCTATGCAGATTTCCATGGGCAATTGCACATTTATATGAATCACCTTGGAGATTTTAAGGAGGTTCCTCTTCAGTGCATCTTTGTTTACTTTTTACTAGCGGGAACCCAAGACTCACTGAAGTCAACCCACTCCACCAAGGTCATGCCAATAATGTGGGATATGGCCAGAATCAGTGCTGGCCCTTCTCCATGTCTAGCCAGGCTGAGTGACAAGTGAGTTAACTGAACTCAATTTTGACACCCTTTTTCTGAGAATTGATTAAAAAAAGAAAATCCTGTGGAAATTTTCTGAGGTTTTAACCTTTACTACTGAGATGTTGTAAAAAAAGATGAGGACATGGGGCAGAGGAAGCATCTCTTTAAGCATTCATTTTGTTCCCACAATAGAAACCCGAAAACCTCTTTCCCTCTGACCTGGGTGAGACAGAACATACTATGACTCTGCAACACGGTATTCTGTGGAAGAAACAAATCAGCTCTCTCTGCCAAGTTTCACAGTTTCACTGAATGACACGCCGCTTTATGGGGCAATTCTTGATCGCGCGCAGAAGCCCATCTTGCTTTCTCAGTTCACACTCTTCCTCTCCAATCCCTGATGACACCCGATCCCATCCTGACTCCTGTTTCTCATGGCACCTCTTCAGCTGCCAGAGCAATCACCCAAGGGTAGCGGGGGGGGGGGTGAGGGGAAGGTGAGGAGGGTGACGGGAGGACCATTTTATTTCTTAAAGAGAAAGATAAATTTGTACAATTCAAATCCCCAAATTTAGTTTGAAAGGCATTTCAAAACTCAGCTCCCAACATAGGGAGCATTCTTTCAAAGAATGTACAGGAAAATCCAGCACAAGGATATGTATATATGGACATTTATTTATAGCTATTGCTAATGATGGGTATGAAATTGTTTTGGTCTAGCTATTTCTCTTTCAGTAAGCTGCTCTTTAGGCTTCTCAGACATTGTCCAAAGAAACACAACTGCACAGTAAACTTTATACCAGTTTCCAAGTATAAAACAAAGCTCTGTGCTGTTTCTAAAGGAGTTGCAATATGTTTTTCAAAATTCTTTCATGGTTGTTGTGTACTGCAGCTCTTTTACTTGGCAGTTTAGCAAATCACAACATTATTTTTTCTTAATTTGCTTTATGAGCTAGTTTTACCATACCCCCAGGACAGAAATAAATAATGGAATGCTGATACAGAGGGAAAAGAATCACAGTAAGCATGTGGGAATAAGAGAAATTATGTTAAAAGATGTAAAATAATTAATTTTCTGTATTGATTATTTAGAGGAAGACAGAATGACTAGTATCTTACTCAGCTTCCACATATGACTTTAAATAGGGGAGGCAAGCTGCTGAATTTATATGATATTGACATCTGTGTCATCAAGAAAACCTCAATGTCATCTTTACTGTCTTTATATTGAAGGATTTTCATTAGCTAAGAAAAATAAGTGAAAGCATGAATATGTAAGAATGCATGTGTGTGAAAAATAATGCATTCTACCACCTTCATGGAAAAGGACAAATATCTCATAATTAGAGCTTGTGCAAAAAAAGCCCAGATTTAAGTGCACATTCACTATTTGCTCAAACATATATTTTTCTAAGGAGGTAATAGTGATTGCTTGATTCTTTTATTTACACACAGTTTAAATTTGCTTTCAAAAACGTAGTTTGTACGCTGTAGCCTCAGCTACTCTGTGAAATTACTTATGTGTTCTTTTTATTGAGGCTTACATACCCTACAGTAACAATCCTACTATCTCTTTGCAGCTTGGCTAATAAGAATTTAGAAACAGGCATGCTAATTTTAATTTTAAAGAGGCTGTATTTTTTTCCTCTACTTTAATAAATCGATCTTGTATGACAATGCTGGCGCTCCTTTATATAGGTCAGGCCAAAGTGTGTCCTTAGTTCACCTCAGGCAGCCTGATCACTGATCACCAATAATTTGATTAGCCGTGCCACAAGAAAAGACTTGGTTCAATAAATGTAAACATGACCAGCCACATCCAAAACACATCAAAGTCAATAGGACCTTGCCTGCCCTCTGACTTGCTCAGGAGCCAGAGCAGCCTGTCAGGAGCTGTGCTTCCAGTTCAGGACTCCCTGTCCCCGCTGCCTTCAGCAGATGATTTATGTCAGATGAAAGGAGCTAGTGCTGAAATTTTGAAAGACCTGTGACTTCTCTCTAATTTTAATCACAAATACACAAGTCACTGCCAAACAGAACATTTAGGGCTTCAACTAGACAAACTCTGGAGAACCTACAGCCCACTGAGCTCCTGCCCACCAACCAACCCATACTGCCAGGATTTCCTTTTTGACTGTTTGAGGTGATGAGTGGTAATTGATTTTAAGGAATTCAGCATCTGAAAGGGCATTCCTAACAGTGCTCAGCCATTCAGTTCAGGGATGTAAGGATTTTTTTCTTCAAAATGTATTTTGTTAAAGAATGCTTAAAACAAAAAAGTGAGGAAGGCTCACTCAGCACCTCTGGTATTTTCCCTTCTCAGGCCCAGCTTGCAGTAAGGATGATAGCTGATTTCCCAGCTTGTCCACTGAGCATGCGTGAGAAAGCAGAAACAAATGAAATGTGCAGACATTACACAGGGATATTTATTGGCAGGCTGGCTGGGTTTATTCTGTTCATCCTTCACACCTGCAGATTTACTTCTTGTACAGTGGGCTTCACTGACACTGCTTGATGAAGCACATAAGGTCTTTGCTGGTACAGCTGCTCACAGAAACTTAATTTCAGCACTGCATGGAGGATTACATATAATCTCTTAGATTTTAAATTTGCTCAGGAAAGTATTTGGGTTGGAATGGTTTTCTACACTCAGTCAAGGCAAAGAAAGGTTATCATCTTGAAATGGAGCTGAAGACCAACAGTTAAGCACAGCAGACATCAAGTGTTCACCATGACATCAGAGACCAGACAGTTCAGAATTACCTCTGTCTAATAAATTTATGGAAACAGTGTAAGGAAACAGAAAACTGCTTGTAAAGACTGCTACCTAACTCTTGCAGTAAATTATTCATTTCAGATTATTAGCCTAGATGAGAGCAGAGATAAGAGATTGTTTGTTTCAAGATAGAAAAAGAAAATAAATAAAACCAAGAAAAAAGCGTTAAAGAAAAAAAGCACATGAATAAGGACAAAATATAAATAGCTTTTCTGATCCTAATGAAATGACAGGTCTTATCATGGTTTTGCCTTACCATGACATTATTCATTTTTGTTTTCCTCCTGGTAATGCCAAAATTTCATTGCTATAAAGACACTTAAAGTGATGACAAAATGTTTATATGTAAGGACTAAGGTCTGGGAATATGTGCATGTTGTTCTTGGATCTTTACATATTTTATTTTGCTGTGAAATTCCACATTTCTCATTTATGTTTGTGTTCTAGAACATTAGCAACTTTTTAAAGATTTCTTACATATTTGTACGCAGACTTTGGCAAAGGTAGCTCAGAATGTGGAGAATGACGGAACACTAAGTTCCTAAAACAACATAGTTATGCATCTTAAATATGATGTGAGAACACCAGAAGGACATGAAAGCTCTGTTTCCATCTTACTTGACAAAGAATAAAATTAATAGCTTGGATTAATGCAGTATAGCTACAAAGAACAATCAGAGTAAATCATAATTGGCTAAATTTCAGTGGCAGCAATAAAGAGGACTCAGTGGCTTGAAGGAAATAAGAAATAACTTGAATTGCTTTATTTTGGGAAAAAATCTATAATGACCTTTTTTCTTAAAAATATGTGTTTACTCTTGCATTACTCTATCTGATATAACTACAGCTGTTACACCGTCTTTCCTTACATTACAATGACATTCATTACCAGGATGTCATTACAAACAAAAAGAAATTATTTCATCTATTCATCCTCATCCAGAAGAACAGTTTAAATAGAAACACAAGAATTAAGGTACTGGCAGGAGGGACACAGTAACTACAGTAGGTGGGTCTTTATTCTCCATGTTACATTTGTTTCACACCCAATATCAAGGCAAGGGATATCTGGGAGGTCTGAGAGTTTCAAGCGTCACTTTTGGCTGCTGAAGAAGGATGTAGCTGCTGCCAGGGCTCTTGACAGCCAGCCAGCCCTCTGCAACCAAGTTCAACATCAGAACCACACCTTTCAACCCCCCAAAGAAATCTCAGCCCTGCACCCCAAGGGAGTTTTGTGAAGGGCTTTGCTGAGCCTAATTTACCACACATACTTCTGACCTGTATCACAGCGGCATGGCCACAGATGCCTTGGTATGTGTGCACCTTTCTTTTCCCCATATCCCTGCTGGTGTATCCTGAGCTTGTCTGACCCTGTTTATCCTCACTGGGCCTGATCCTGAACAGCACATGTGGGCTGACATCCCACCCCAGCCTCAACCCACCCCCGGAGAGGTGCCTGATGCCCTGGGCTGGGGCTGTCCCATGCCCCTGGCTGCACTGCACCTGTCTGGGGTAGGATGGGATGGGCTGCCAGTGCCTGCCTTCTTGCCCTGGGAGGTCCCAACTGCTTTCCAGGGATTCCTCAGTGCTCACAGTGCCTTGGCACACTTGGATTGTAGTAAAAATAAAGCCAGGGTTTGCAAATATCAGCTGAAGACACAGACAGGTTGTGCACAAAGTGGTAACCTGTACGCTGACAATTTTGTTGGAACAGCCAGATCTGTGTGTGCCTACAGTGTCAAATGTAGCATTCACTGAGCTGGATATGGGGATATGGATATGCTCAGGCAGAGGTTAATTATCCTGTCTCTCTGTTTCAGAGGGCAGAGAGCCCTTTGGTGGGCTGTTTCCATTTCTCAAGCTCTGGCACTGCCTCACCACCTCTGCCGTCAAGCCAGGCAGCAGACAGGTTTAAATCCTGGTAGATGTGTTGTGCTTGTGCAATCACACATTGGAAGAACACCTGCAGCAAGATGGCATAGCAAAATACCAGTGCTGACTGTTAGCTTTTTGTCTTTATTTAAATAAGACACTGTGCTCATACTATGTATTCCTGTGAAAAAAAAGTGATTGTCAGAGACAAGAATTTACTGGCTTGTAGAAACCCATGAGCTGATGAAATACACCTATGTTCCTTTCTCTACTGCTTTCTCCTCTTATTTTTCACCAAAAGCCCAGAAGTTGAGTTTAGCAGAAACACGAGACATGACATTACACATTGCACAAGGAAAAAGGACCAGAGGGTTCAGCAGCTGGCACACAATGTTTTTAGGCACAGTGAACACAAATATACATTTATTTATGTCTGCCATAGAAGAGAGATATTGCTAATTAAACAGAGGATAAGAGGCTAAAAATTCTTTAATTTCTTGTTTGGGCTGTGTCTCAAAGGACAGCCAGTGGTAGGCATGCCCTTTAAACTAGAAACAGTGAAACAGGAGAGTGCCTGAAACATATCCAAAGCAACTGAGCTGCCATCACTGGCCCAGCTGATCACCACAATCACTTCATGTTGGATAAAGGAGTGCTGTTGAGGTATATAGGTTAGATGATTATTAATTGGGTTTTTTTATGTCATGCCCACTTTAATAATTTATAAATATAAACTTGAAAATGATCCTATTGTTGTGTTAATGGTAGTATCCATCCAATTAAAACGCATTTCATAAGTAACAGCAGCTGCCTTAGTTGCAATTAAAGTGGCTGCTCCAAAACTGGATCAGCTACAAACAGCACATCATGTCTTGGCAGTGTGAAGAAAACAGTGGTTTCTTCATAACTTTGATTTACCCTATAATGACCTGGAAGAAGACAAGACAATAAAAGACAAATGTAGCTTAGTTCAATGGGATTATACACAGAGACGTGAGCAAAGAATCTGTGGCAATTTGACTGGCACTAAAAATAGGATCAGCAGATCTGTGATGTCCAGAAGATTTACAACGTCCTGAAGAAACAACAGGCCAAATTGCTAGCAAGTAAAAGGTAGGACTGAAGAAAATCACTGGGATAAAAATTATAAATCTCTCCGTTCCATACTAGGGATTGACTTTTAGCCGTATGCTTTTAGTAGACAAAGCGGAATAGTAACAAATCTGGCTCTGTATAGAAAGATCTTCAATACAAAACAATATACAAAATATCTGGATTATATGACAATGAAAGTAAATGCTATTGCTTTTGGTATTTTTCTAGTCATTCCCCAATGTCAGTGAGGAGCCATCTGGAACCCAGGTAAGTCATGCCCTTGGGTTTTTGTTTATGTTTTCCTGCTTTGCATTCAGCTTTCTATTCTTACAAACAGAGGAATGAATTAATGTCTGTAGAAGGACATCATATAGGAATGAAGAACTGGAAATGGCCTCATGGGTCATAAATCAAAGTTACATTATTAGCATATCAACTATCATGCAAGAGATTTGGAAGGAGTCATGAACCACAGCATGGCTTCAAGCCATTTACTTCTGATCTGTAGAATTAGACAAGAACTGCAAGTATAATATGCAACAAAAGACACTGAGAATTTTACCAGTGTCCCAGATCCCTGCATAATAAAATATATTGTTGGATAAAGTTCTCAGAGATTGCATCAAAAGGAGCTTGACCAGCAGGTCAAAGGAGGTGATCCTGCTCACTCTTGTGAGACCTCACTTGGAGTATTGGGTACAGTTCTGGTGTCCTCAACCTAAAAAGGACATGGAACTGTTGGAACAAGTCCAGAGTAGGGCCATGAGGATGATCAGGGAGCTGGAGCACCTCCTGTATGAAGATAGGCTGAGAAAGTTGGGGCTGTTCAGCCTGGAGAAGAGAAGGCTGCGTGGAG
>JANHGB010043351.1:4458-31477 GCA_026283785.1 Coracopsis vasa | reverse complement strand
CTTTACTGTGAGGGTGGTGAGGCACTGGAATGGGTTGCCCAAGGAAGTTGTGAATGCTCCATCCCTGGTGGTGTTCATGGCTAGGTTGGACAAAGCCCTGGGTGACATGGTTTAGCATGAGGTGTCCCTGCCCATGGCAGGAGGGTTGGAACTAGATGATCTTGAGGTCCTTTCCAACCCTAACTATTCTATGATTCTATGTAGTTAACAAGCAGCAGTCTGAATAATTTGCCACTTGCCATCTTGTCATCAGGCCAAGAGTAACTCTCGCATCCTGCATGCTGCTAACTTTACATTGAAAACGTATTTTTCATTTTATCTGACATGGTCATCTCTCATGGACTGTCCAAGTCAGTCTGTCTCCTTCTCAGATTAACAGTCTGCTACCCTACTGTCAGCACTCTCTACTCCAACCGATGTCTAATTAAGATTATCCTGTCTGAAAGCTTCCATTCACCCCTACTTCTAAATGAAAAGGAAAGTATTCATGGAGGAATATAATTAAAGCCTTTGATAATAATCCTTTTATTTAAGTCAGTGCAAATTCTTATAAGGACAACACCTGCAGTTCACAATTTGAAGAGTCTTGGTAATTACTCTGTGCAGGAAAGCCACTGTGCTCACACAAAGACTTCTCAAATATGGAAGCAGGATGCAAAGATTCATCCTGATCAGTACTTCAATAGGATGTATCAGAGAACACTGGCTGCACTTGCATCAGGGATTGATTCATTGAATTGATTTCTGCATTACCTAAGCCTTAAAATCACATTTCAGGGTATGGTGTTCTTGAAGATGCTGCATTCAGGTGACCAGCTTTTATTAAAGACCAGATATATTAGCAAAAGTGGCAAAGTGAGATTTTTTTTATCTCACTTTCCACAGTCCAAGTAACATCAGGTTTCTTTCCTCCTTTTATCTCCTTCCAGTCTCTGAATTTTAACTTGCATGCAGGATTCTTCCCTGGTCCCACTTCTAGACAGACCTGCAATGCTATTTTCCCTGGTAAATAGCTGTTGCATTTCACTCTGGAAAAGACTACTCCTCTTTGATGAACACTGTGCTATTTCGGCACAAAGTTTGCTTAATGCTGTGTGATTCTCTAGGGTGAAATGAGATATATAGACACAAAGCGTCAAACAGAATATTTTCACCTGGAAAGAGCATTGATAATTTTCTGTGGTGAATGCCTTAACTTCTGGTTGCCAAAATCTTCTTTATGAGACATGCTTATAAATTCCATACAGTCCTTCCAATATACTTCTTCATCTACATAGTAAAAGAATAACGCCAGGGCAGAGCTGGGCATTGAAGGGCTATCATTTTCAGTGCTGTTATTACAGTGGTTCCAGATACACTTTTAGCCTAGGTAAATTAGAACTCTTTACAAAAAATTCACACCTTCAGTTTGTGAATTGGCCAATTCAATACACAGTTTGGATGTAATTACTCTGAACTGGAAGCAAAAAGATTTTAAAATTGAGAAGGTAGCCAGATTTTACCAGCTGGTCTCAGAATCAGAGCCAGCACCCTGAGTTAGCATGTCACTTTAGCATCGAGTGATCATTTTAGTCCAGAGCCTCACACAATGTAACAGTGAAAAATGGTCATAAGTTAATTGTCTTGCCCACAGAAACAATAAAATAGTATTTGGCTATCGATACCTCCAGTCATTCCAGACCCAAGCCAATAGTCATTTTACTTTCAACTCCCCATGTGCTATCCAGTCTTTTGGAATAGTGATTTAATTTACGTCACTATGGATGGACAAGCTTGCCCAGATCTAATCTTGAGCTACCCTGCACTGCTTCTGATACCATAGATATGTATCTCTATTGACCTTACTGGAATTATAATGATAGAAATAAATGAATAAACTGTGGTTAGAGTGGGCTGCTCAACAAGGGAAGGTGAAGGTGACAATGAGGGAGGCGGGGCACCATCCCCTCCAGCACAGGGACAGCTCCGCAACACTCGAAAAAGAAGAGAGCAGGCCAGTGACATAAACCAGTCAACCAGCAGCCCAGTGACAGCCACACATCTCTTTAGCTTCCAGTGTTATCCCCCAACAGGATGACATGAGTGAAAGCAGCACTTTGGGCACAGGCAGTCACACTTCTCAGAGGTGGATGTTGCAGAGCTTGTAGGTATGCTGGGGTTCTGACTTAATTTCCTACAACATATGTCATAAAAGAAAGAAAAATTTAGCACATAACAGTAGTCATAAAACATCTTACAGTATATTTTTGAAGTTTGAAAGACGAACTGTACCTTTGAAATCATTCATCTGATGTTTCTGTGGATTGATTCAATGAGATTGCTCCTTTGATTGCTTCAATGAAACCCTGATATAATCATTAATAACCAGAAGTGACATACAGTGAGCACTTCAGGAAATCATGTTTCTACCTCTCAGCTCTGCTTGCCTAAGGACAAGCAGTCCACTTAATGGGTTGAGTATTGATCACCATTTTTTGGAGTACTCTGCAAGTCAGACTGCTCTATGAGTAGTCTATGTATATGAAAGCAGCTTTAATGAGGCAGCAAGATGTCCTTCCACTGATGAAATCAAGGAAGTTTAGATCTTGCAACCTGGAGCTGCAAAGAACCTTGCAGCTGTTTACTCCAGGACAATCTTATACAATGAACATTTTTGTGAGATGCGATTTTACGTCACTATTACACTGAAGGGAGAGTGGTCTTCTAATATCTTTGATTGAATATAATTTTTTGAGAAAAATGTAGAAGCTACACCTACAGCTGTAATGGCCAAAATGTTCTGTAGGGCACCTCTGACAGATTACGAACTCAAAAGTCTGAATTAATCTATTTCTGTGACTTAAATACCAAGCTACTAAAATGCCAAGTTACATTGCTGGATTCTACCAGATTAACTTACAGAAAAATGCAAAGAAAGGAAATGCTTCAGATCAGAGTGTCCTGACAGAGGCTGAAAGTGAAAGAGCCCTAACAAGCATGACAGGGTAAACTCAGCATTTTTAAAGCTGATAATAAGAAAGCTGGAAAAATTCTCCAGAGAAATCCAATTTATTCTCATGGACACGACATATTTAGGCTGAAGAATTCTGTTAATGGAGAACAGTTACTTAGAAACTGGAAATAACCTCATTCCCATGGATGGGGGGGAGACACCATAAAAACTTTCTTTAGAAATGAAAAAGGCTAAACAAGAACAGAAGAAAATAGATCAGCCTAAAGTTATTTAAGAACACAGAGGATGTTGCAAGACTTTTTAGAAGCTATTTCTTTCCAAAATTATCCCTTTCAGAGTTTACATTTCTTTCTAAATTATTTAAGAAATGAGAGTGAGCAATCTCATCCAGCTGTGAAGAAAACCCCTATTGCTGATAGAAAAACAAAAGGACCCTGATCTGCAACAAGTTTCATTTTCACAAGAAAATAGTTGTAAAAGCCTGAATGGCTGTCTTTGAAAATTCTTTTCCATCTAACCATCATACATTCAGCTTTCTCTAAGCAGAAAGAAAAGAGAAGAAATTCCAGTCCTAGTTCAAGAGAATTTATCTTTGAAGTTATGATCACGATGTTTATCGTTCAGCTAAACCTTCACCTTCTGAAGTGCAGATTGCACTTCAGCCACTTGGGATAGAGAAACTGAACATGAAAACAACTACCATTACAAAGTGCTTTGAAGTATTCCAAGGAAAACTGGTTATTATTTGATAGAAATATATGCCTACAGTAACATACTCTGTGCATGTCTGTAGACCTCAGTTTTCTTAATTTCCGTACTGCTGCCTAGCCTGTAGAAATGCATACTCCAATAATTTGTAGTATATAGGTAGGCCTAAGGACACAACAAATAGATAAAATACACACAAAGTAACTTAAATTTGTGCCATTTCGCTGACACAACACATTAAATCTCTTCTAAAACTTACCTCTAATATTTTAATTTTTTAATATTTCTAAATAAAGCAGAGCAATAAAATGCAGTTTCAATGGAGTGAATTTTTCCAATCCAAATTTTGTTACAAATGTATTGTGTATTTTGAACACTAAGTATTTTGTTGTCTATAAGTTTCCTCACTAAACTCTGTGTAGAAATTTGCAACCGTTGTATGAATCTCAGATCCTTGTATGACTCTCAGTTGTCTGTTCCTTAGGAAGAAGAGTGTGTTAGGTGGACTTTATGGAAACTTACTCTAGACTACTCCAAAGCTTCATGCTTATCCAGGGTACAGAGGCATTTCTCACACTCAAATATCTCATAATAGGGGCCAGTGGGGAAACAAAACCTGACTGTAGGCATACACGTATTAGTTACGTGATTAAGTACAAGAATGGAAAAAGTTACCTCATGGTCTTAGCTTCAGACATTTAGCACATGCATTAAATTAAATGCAAATATAACTGTGGCTCTCATTAAGGACAGAAGCTTAGCTCAAGAGCCTTTCTATTTTAAAGTCCTTGCTACAAGAATAAACTTAAACACCTACAACAAATAATCAAGTGCTAAAAATGTCCACTAGATACCTTTATGATTTTAAGCATGAAGTCAATTTCAAAATACCCCTGCGCATTACCAGCATCATTGAAAATCAGGCTGTATATTTAAAATATGCATGAAGGTGCTTAGTTATCTGTTTACCTAAATGTTGGGGTTAATATTCCTTTGAAGGAAAGAAAAATGGGGCAACCTCACATGTGTTCTCACCAGAGCAGTGGTAGGAGTGGGTGTTTCTTTGGGAGCCCAAGCCCATTTCTCACTTCATGCAATGCCTGTCTTATACACAACTACTCTCATTCTTGTGCTGCTTCCCTTCTTCCTGATGATCTTCCACACATTTTACCCTCTAATATCATATCTCCCCACCCACAGTCTCACAGCCTTTTTGCTCCAGGAACTCAAGTCAGAGCCTCAGTATCTGGTTACTTCCCTCACAGTCACTGCTGTCCCCCTTAATCTATAGCCCTATAGACCACTGGTCTTTTTTACTACTTAGTTTTTGGTCTATTAATACATAAAAGCAGATAGAGGGGACTATTAGTCTACACACAGATATAACTACACTTATGAAATGCCTAAGCCATTTGTCCCTAAAGCAAATACATTTGTTAGCCTAGAAAAGTTACATGAAAGATTTGTATCACACACAAAAATCTTCTCCAAAAAGAATTTCTGCCAAATGTACAAAGCATTGGTCACTCTCTGCATGGTAAACTCAATGTATAAAACTTTACTTAAAGTTGTTCAGTATCTAAGATAAAGCCATGCTAATGATAAAATTCTTTAGTTATGACTAATATTCCAGTGGATCTAGAAAACCCAAACATGTATTAGGAGCTTTCTCTTTGTGGTTCAGTGGTTAACACTAGTGATAAAAAAGCAAGTGCTTTGCAGGAAGGTCAAATCCCTATGACTAATTAAGTGCTTACAAACTCCTCTCATCTCCCCAACCTCCAACCATATATGCATACCCAGAATGGAGATATAGAAAATTAGGGCTCAGAGAAATCTCAAGAAATCATCCAAACCACAGACAGGAGAAGACTGATTACCAAGACAAATGTGGTGGTTTTTTGTCTCTGGTGATCATGAACCCTTGCTAAGCAGAAGCAGGAGTTCAGCAATGTGAATACTGAATCGGAGTGGTCAGAGTGACAAGCTGCTGCCAGCAACGCAAGGGCCTAACCTCTGACAATCCTCTTTTAAATATGACTGGCTGCTTATCTGAGCTCTGAGCACAACCTTAATAGATATATTTGAAAAAAATAGGATCCTTCTGCATATTTAAGCCATGTAACATCAGACCCAAATGGGACACTAGAATTTCTCCATAATGTGTGCAAATATTGGCCAAAATTTCGCAATGTCTGTACATTTCAGTGCACATCTTTATAGTTAATTGAACATTTCTGCATAGATAAATAATGAGCAGATCAAGATCAGATCTGTGTTTTGCACACTTCAGCCAATTGCTGAATCTTTACAAATCTGATCCTGTATCTTGGAACAGGCTTCATTGCTTTAAACATACCTGTGGTTCACATTGCCAAGGTACCCTCTAACTTTAAAAGTTCCTTGAAAGCAATGTCTAAATAACATGATATTCATTGATCATAATTTCTTCCATCTGAAAAACAGATTCTACCTTGAGTTACTGTAATATCAGTTGGGGTGAAATTTGCATTTGCTTTTATGGGTCTACAGGCTTCCTTACCCCCAGGTGAAAAAGGCAGAGGAAGTTACATGCACCCACTGGAATGCTAATGAACTTTACAGAAAAAGAAAAAGAAAAAGGCTGGGTTAAACTGTGTGCATGCATGTAACAGGCAAGGCACATCTGACTTGTGCTGCACAGTAAGACATGCAATTATCTTCATTTTTTTTGCAAGACTTTTAGGTACTTAATGTTAGTTTAATATAAAGTTTTCTCTTTAATCTTATTGGGTACCATCTCATGATGGTGCACACTGAAGAATAAATTCATTATTTAAGTTCTAATGTCACCCATTTAGTGTGTAATTATTATAAATGGTATTCATATAAAATTGCAGACAGGTAAAAATCCTGTGAAACATTAAGGGAATAAATGACGGAATGAAGAGGGAGTGAGGGGGAAACATCAACTGTACTCAGTCAAATCATTGTGAAATTGCTATACTTTGAGAGGCATGTTAACTTAAAAAAAAAAGAGGCATAGAGCCTGAATTAAAAGTATAAATAAACATTACTTTTTCCTCTTCTATTCCTAAATACAGCAATATTTTCTTTCCTGAACCAATGAAGATGCATTTAAAATCAGTATTTTCCTGACAAGGACTACAGAGCATAGGCATTTCTAAAGGTATTTTGAATAGACATATCTGCATTGAAAAACATCTTTTGAGACTACTGCCCAGCCTATTTTAGGCAGAACATCACTGTCTAGACTGCTTCATGCAGCCAAAGAAGTAATTTACAGTCCTAAATGGTGAATGCCTGTTTCACCAGCTATGCAACAATATTCTGCATGACCTCCTTCAGGCTGCTGCTTTAGTGACTGAGTCTGAGATTATTGATATTGATATTATGCTGTTGGTAATAGTAAGGCTCATGGAAAGGAGCTGAATTGAAGGAATTCTAATTAATGATAGCTTAGTATCACACCAGGCCTAGCTTTTGCTGTTAGGGTGAAACATACCCACAAAATGACAGCGAAAAAGGGATAAAAAGTACTGAGCTTTCCTGGCACATATGTACTGAGTTTTGTCTATGGAGAAGAAAGGCATGATTCTGCGCTGATTTTCCACATGCTAGAAACACAGCATCAAAAAGAAATGGTGGTTGTGATGAAAAGTGCCTCATCAAGACAAAGCAGAGAACAGCTTCCTTCTTTTATCACCAAAGAGGTCATTCTGAACTTGGGCCAGCCTTACTGAGCTCCATTTTGGCCTAATGCAGTAGGGTTTGTATGAGATCTCCTGTGTGTAGGTCCACTGGAGATGTCTTTCAATTCATCTGTTCTCCTTTCTGCCACACAACAGCTGGGCTCTTTCACTGTGAGAAATTAGCATCCCAGCTGTGCTAAGGTGTGTGGGTAGAGGGACCCCAGAGAGTACATATCTATGTCCCCCTCCCTGTGCAAGGCTGAGCCTCGTCCATCTGGAGATCATTGCTCTGACTGCAGCCATGGATCTCAGTGTAGGGCACTGTGCGAAGTCCACATTGAAATAAAACAAACCCAGACAAGCAGGAGCACATAAGATATAAGGAACAAAAGACCACAGAATTGTATAAGACAGTGGGGAATTCAGTAAAATAAGTATGAAAGACCCTTCCACAAATCATAAGGTACATCCCTTTGCCCTGAGGCAGAAGCACCTTTACGTAACACTGGGCAGACACTTGTCTGATCTATTTTTAACCACATCAGCGTGACAATTGCACAGGTACATCAGATCTTAATGCTCCACCAAATTTACTCTTAAATAGTTTTCTCAATGTCTCATCTGAATCCTTATTGCTGCAGAGCTCATCATTCCTCCTTATTCCACAGCAGACAAGCAGACACAGAAAAGTGTATTCTTTAATCTCTAGATGCCTGTTTCCCTGGTTTTGGCCAACCCATCTCAATCTTCTCACTACAAAACTATAGTTCATTTGAGTTCTTTCTCATTCTGAATGCTTTCTATGTGATCACCTTTCCATAGTTATGCTTCATAGGTTCACAGATGCACAAGACCCAGAAATGTTTAAAAATTCTACCTGATACTTTACCAGTGTTGAGAAGATAAGTTTTTGAACTGTCATCTCTCATAGGCTCTTTTTCTGTTTGCATATCCTTGCTTCATGTTTGGGTGTTTTGCCAATAGCTTGAAATAATTGACTCATCATCTGGTGGTATATTGAAGACAATCAGTTCATCAAATACCACCCCACAGATGATTTCTACATTATTCCTGTCCTTCTCAAGCATATGAATAAAATAATTTCTTCCTGTTACATTTAAAATGGGTACATTTCAGAGGAAACTCAGAAAACTTTCAACATGCAGTTTCTATTAGAGCCTCATTTTACGAGTTTAACTACAGCTTTAGAAATGCAGTCTTCTGTGCAGGTTTTTTTCCCAAAGATTAATTTTACCTAGTGGGTTCTTTCCTCAGCAAATCTAATTTCCTAGCTACCTTAGCTATATATTCATTCATTCTACCAGCATTTCTATCAGTATGGTTACATTTGCTAGAGATACCTGTTTTAAACAACTGAACTATCTATCTCCATGCCCTAATGCATATGTAATTGCATCAATATATTTATACTTCTACTGTTGTTAGTCATCTTGATCTCTGAAACTGGCATAAGAAATTGGTTTTTTACTGAAATAACTGCTACCAGATAATCAGTGTGCCAGCTTAGCTACAGCAGCACGACTGTAGAAAGAAATGGATCATGGTATAGACAGTGCTTAAGGACATACTGTTCTCATTGTAAGTTATATCAGTTAAGATATTTCTGCCCTGGCTGCTTGCTACTGCTTCTCTGTTACAATCCAGTATTCCTGCCTCCTGGAATCCATAACGTCTGTGTGTGCAGCTGCACCTTGGTTCTCTCAAAGCACTGTACTGAGAAAAGACATATAAACTAACAGAAGTATGTCACTTTATATGACTCCTCTATCCTCATCAACATCTGTCACTGTTCAACCTTGAAGTTTATTTATGCTGGATAGCATAAATTGTGCAGCAAGCAATGAATGACTTGCTTCAAAATCTGAAGTTAATCAGCCATTCTCAGAGTGATTCCATGTCTAAGTTAATAAACCTGCTGAGATACCAAACAGGAGATTAAGGAGAAGCCTTGATGTGAGCAATACTTTCTCAAGGAAAATCAACAAGAAGCTGGAAGCAATTATTTTCCTAATCTGGATCACTCTAGAAAGAGCAGTTCATTTGATCCAATTTTCTGCACCTTTCAAAACACTATAAAACATTTTAATGTATCTAGGAATCAAACCCCTGTATTATTTTCACATGACTTTATTATTTCCCTTGAGTCATAATAATAAAAAAAAGTCAAAAACATAATATATTGATCCCTTTCAAAAGGTGGAAAAAAAAATTAGCACTATTTGTTCAGGAAAATTGTTCTAGATCTTGCTGTTAGGAGGTGCAATTAAATGTAAATGCTCCTTTACAGCAAAATTACTACTTCATTTATGAACACATAAAATGGACTTTAAAACAACAGGATTTTATACCTATTCATAGGATTTTAGTGCTGTTCTTATAAAAACAAGCACAAAAGGCTTGTTCACTTAATGTTCTTCTTTTTTCTTTCGCTTTCTCCATTAATCTCAGCAAATTTCAAGGTCATATTGAAAGTTAGTGAATAGCAATGTGCACAGCAATGTGCACTAATATAGTTAATGCACAGGAATGTGTACTAATAAATCCATTCCTATTTATTTTTAAAGCAGCTAAGTGATTTTTGCTTCAAAGGATTTTTTTATAAGCAATTAGATGGTGTTCATTTATCATTTTACTCATGTTACTTGCAAGATTCTCTATTTTTAAAATAGGCATTATAATGGTGAAATCTATCCCCATAAGATCTAAAAATTAAACTATTTCAGTTAACAGTATTCTCTAGGGCATGAGTTGAAGGACTAGTGAGATTTACCACTACCAGTTTAAAAGGTAAGAAATAAGAATATTTTAAAAATTATATGGATTAAGAATGGACCAATTAGTGTATCTCAGAAAACATAACTTTTGTCAGTGGGGAATCATTATCAAATATTATTTTCCTATACAAACTTCCAGTTCGTTGGACGGTTGTATGCCCAGTGATCCATGTGACATAGAATGAAATATAAACTTAAGAATTTTCATAGGGTATTAAAGATATACCAGATATATAGCAGAATGAAATGCCATCAAGAATTACCAGCTCAAATCCTAGAACCAGCATATCTGGATTCTTGTATATTGCTCCTAAACTAATCACCTTGCATCTCAGGAGAGATCATTTACTTGGGCATAGGGTCAGTCTAAGAGTGGCCGTTTAGCTTCTGATTTTGAGGCAAATCATTTGAGGATAGCTGGGAAATCTCCAACAAATATTCCATAATGAGGTATAAGTATGCCTGAGGAATTAAGAGTGGCAAATAATGATGACAGATCAGTCACACGGAGGGATCTGAATCTCTTTGTAGGGTAGGCCCCATTAAATTGCTTTAATGCAACAAAGCTCAAGATTATACACGTAATGACTAAACTGCAGATATTAAAAAGGTTACTAACTTTGAGAAAAGGTATATTTTGCAGTGAGTAAGTGAAATAATATGTTCCAGTGCCTTGCAGAAACCAAAAACCTAATCAAGTCTTTGAATATGAACACAGAATAACTGAAAAAGGGAAAGAGCTAATGTTTCATCCTCAGAAAAAGTGACAGTCATTGACAGCCTTCCTACCGCATTTGGAGAATGGGCTAGGGAGCTACAGAACTCACTGTGTGCACCCCGTTGGCTCATATAGCATTTCAAACACCAGGGAAAATGCTTCCTATAGCTCTTACTAGTTCTTAAGTGAGTTTAGAATGTCATCCTTTGGAAAGTTAATGTGCAGCCAAATATCTTCCTACCTGAGACTGCCTTCCTGTCCTAAAGACATCTTATGGGCAAAGAGAGTTTTCTTTTGGGATGTGGGAGGATGGTGATGCCAGATGTGCTTTGCTCCTGGTAGCCTGCTGGAAGGTTATGAAAACAAGGGTGCTTCTCAGAGCCTGGGCTGCATAAGAAGTGGTGGAAAAAAGCAAAGCAAGAGGTGAGATGCTGAAACCTGGTGCTGAGGGAAAGAAAGAGCAGGTCTACTCAGGACACCTGGTTGACAGAGTTTACAGCTGTAGAGCAGTGCTGGGAGAGTGGCAGAGATAATCCTTCAAGTAATCTCTCTTCCACTCCTTTCCCTTCAGGATGGGGATGTCTGTTACCACATCCTCAATCCTGACCCAGCGGGACTGAGCAGATTCTGGAATCATGTTAGGTTCTGTCACACCCGGGGTTGAAGGGATGGAGGAGTCACAAAATTAAATATAACAAAGGAAAAGAACCACTGATCTAGAAAGCAAGTTTGCAGTGGCCAAGCTATTCAGCACTGAGCCCTCGGTGAACAGAGTGCATGCTAACTGCCACCACCTAAGCTAATTTGGTATTATTGATATATATACTGTTTACCATAGCACTTGCCCTTAGAGTAATATGGTCAAAAACACAGCAAAGTTTAATGTGTGATGTGGGAACACTGCATATCTATAAAAGCTACCTAGTTTTCTTACAATTACATGGATGACCCAGGCAAAGAAAGAGAGAAATTGATTAAACATCAGCATCCTACAGAAACTAGAGACCACAAATTGTGCCTTTGAGTGAGTATAAGTGAACAGTACGTATTAACTACAATCTTCAATCCAAATTACTTTTGTTTTGCAAGAAACCTCTAGAGAAGCTGTCGATCTCTTCTTGCTCAAGACACATTGACTTCTCCAAGATCAATACTCCACACATAAGTGGAATATTTATCCAGACAGCATCTGGGAGACTTCAAGATAGCAGAGCTTTACAATAAATTATTGAATATCAATATTTTAATTGGTTCCACATTTTCATGCAAGAGTAACTGAAATTAATCTTTAAATTTACCAGATAAAAGTGAAATAAAATACACATTTTTTCACCATTTAGCATTGATTTCTATATAGGAGTTTTTTGCACTGAAATACACTTTTTCAGGCTGTTACAAAGATTGTTTCAATTCTAGTATAAAATCTAATGGAGTAGATTTCAATTTACAAGGCTGACAACAAGTCTATTAAAACATCATACAACCCTTGTCATCTAAGCATATTTTCTTACTTCTTGGAACACTCCTAAATTCAGCTTCTTTTTATACATTCATTCCTAGTCCCTTTCACCTGATGAAGACATTCACATACTGGGAGAAAAGAAATTTTTGCAAACAATCAATTTACTTTTGAAAAGTTGGGGTTTAGGGCTATCAAATTGTGCTCACATATTCTGTGGTCCAATACAGGATCCTTGGTGATGGCAACACAGCCATTTGTGGGTCCACTTTGCAGCACAGAGCGAGGAACAGATTTAGCTTTAAAAAATAAAGTAGAGCTATTCTTCTTTTTTTTGTCAGATAACTGTAATTCCTGTCTCTTTCCCATTGCAGTGCTCCATCGTATGGTACTGAAGAGACTAGTAAGGAAGGAATGGGACAGAGCAGCAGTTCTTGAGTACAGATTCATTGGGCAGTGTCATAATACATAAAATAATGGCAGCAACACTTCAACAAACTCCTCTAAGGAAACAAAACTATACTTCAGCTCTTTGCTATGCTCTGTATACTATTTGGTTCTCAACTGTGACACGGTATCAATTTTTTACTGCTGGTCTGTAGTTTTGATGTGTATTTATTTTTCTACTGTACCTGGTAAAAAGAAGCTCTGTCTTCACTTTGTCTTCATCATCCTGTTTAGGTCTCCCTTTTCTTCACACCAGACCAGCATACACATTTATGAAGGCATGCAGTAAACCAGCCCAAGCACTGGCCCTTCAGAAAAATAACAATGTATAATATTTTATTATTGTTGTGAGAGAGTGAAAAAATAAAAATAGATGGAGGCATAAAGTAAATAAGAATAGATACCTATTTCCAGTGAATAAGCTGATTTACATGCATGTCAAAGTACAGCCTCAGAAACTAATTACAGGCAATGATTTTGTCTTCCATATCTGTACAAGAAAACTCATCTTTTTCACTGTGTTAGTACAGTTTTACTGCTTTGTACCTTATAGAGCGCTTTACCACATTTGCTGAATGTAGCATGTTTTTCATTGTCTTTTCCATCTGTTTCCTGATAAAAATGAGGATGAAAACTATAATGAACAAAAGGATAGCTGTGAAAAAGAAGAATGGACACTCTTATGGCTCACCTACCTGACTTCTGGCCTCTAGAAACAATTTGTTGTTTGGAAGTCACAGTATTTACTTTCGGCTAAGTACACATCTGTTATTCAATGTATGACACCTGCTGTATTCCCATGGAGTTTTTAAGGCTGCATAAAACACAATTCCTTATTTTTATCCACCATTAGAAAAATAACTTGCTTGTAAGCACCCAGCATAGATAGGGTCTGCCCCTTAGTTCTATGCAGAAAGTTACACATGATTTTGTACGTTATATTTATAGTTGCACTATTTTTTTTTCTTTTTATTTGTCAGTGTTTCTCTGTTCTTGGGCACACAACATCAGGAGCTTTGTGCTGAGGTCTTACACCTCACCTCTCCCATTCCACCTTCCAGAATTTAGTTATAAGGCAGAAGTGAACAACTCTTTTCAAAACTACTTTTTCTGTAGTAAATTTGCTTTAAGTAATATCCCATTTTGTTGAAATTTTTCATTTCTCACTGGAAAAAGGAAAAAAAAAACAAACCCAACAAACCAACCAATCCATATCAAACCATTTCTCCTACTGAACAGCATGGTATTTTTGTCAGATGTCAATTTCCTTTAAAACCATCTTCTGGTATTTTTTTTTTTGTATCCACTTACAAATGTTGAAGACTAAGCACATAAGAATCCATGTTTTAAGCCTCCAGCATTGTCCTTCAGTGAAACTACATTTCCCACAATGCCAAACTAGTGGAGTGTAAGAACCATTCCGTCTGTTTACTGCCTAGTATGATATCAGCCATTATCTTGGCCGGTCCCTAGGGATGTTACTGCTGTGCAAAATATAATTAACAACATTATTAAGGCACAATTATGTCAACATCCCCTTATCTATTAAAGAAAGTTTGTCTTGAGTCATTTGCTGAGCTCTATGTAAGCATAATTAAATATGGTAGTTAATTAAGGAAATTAAATCACCTAATAATTAACTATATGCCTATCCTGAGACTTTCATCATGAAAATACATCAAACTATAAATATAAAACTAAATATTTTGATAAAACTGGTCATCACAAAAACTCCTGAGAATGTTACGTTCCATTAGCTTGATCAGTTTTATCCATGAACTGTTTTATAGACTTCAGAAGGGTACTCTGCAAGTTTCTTAAAGAATTAAGAATAAAAAACTGGTCCCTTTGACATGATGCAAAGTTAACAAAGGAGAAAGTAACACTTTAGCTAATAACAATGAATTGTACATTGCTGCTGATGA
The DNA here is from genome assembly GCA_026283785.1 of Coracopsis vasa. NCBI lineage: Eukaryota > Metazoa > Chordata > Aves > Psittaciformes > Psittacidae > Coracopsis > Coracopsis vasa. Next base: position 16,780 of record JANHGB010043351.1, on the reverse strand, counting down.
TAGGTAAATACGGATGTAAGGAAACTCAGGGTTTCTAATCCAACCCCCTCCAAGCAGTGTGAGCAATGAGATCAGTAAAGGTTCCTCATGGCTTTATCCAGTCAAGTCCTGAAAATCTCCAAGGATGGAGACCACCCTGCCTCTCTGGTAAGGTGTTCCACTGATTGACTGTCTCCATGGGAAAACGTTTCTCATTACCAGCTGGAGCATCCTGCATTAATACATGTCCACTGTGTTTCTTCCTCCAATCAGGCAATGCTGTGACATGCTTGACTCCATCTTCTTCATGGCCTCCTTGTAGGTACTGGCCAGCTGGTTTTAGGTCTCCTATAGCCACCTCTTAGCTGAACATGCCCACTTCCCCCACCGACTCTTCACATGGCAAGTGCTCCAGCCATGACTAGCTTGAGGGCCCTCTGTTAAATTTACTCCAGTTTATCATTACCTTTCTTGCACTGGGGGTAGCCAATCCTGGATGCAGTACTCTAGATGTGATGCTGACTAGAAGGGAATACAGCCCAGGGTGCTGTTGACTTTCTTGCTGCAGAATGGTTCCTGTTCAGCTTGTTATCTGCCAGCTCCACTTCTTCTCCCTGGGCAGGCTCTACCTTGCCCTCAGCCTTTCTTATTTACAGTGGCTCTTCTTTCCCAGGTGCAGGATCTTGCATTTGTCCTTGTTGACAAATGTTCCTTGCTGGCCCTAACTTCCAGCATATCTATCTAGGTCCCTTTGGAATACTATGTGTACGCTAAGTGTATTGGTTGATTCTCCCAGTTTAGTTTCATCTGTAAACTTGATGACACATTTCATCATCTCGTCCCAGTCATTTGACACATATTAAATGGGATGTGTCCTGGACAGAACCCTGCAGTACTCCATTTGTCAGTTCCTTATCAGTTAATGTCCAGTCCACTAACTACTACTCTTTAAACCAAACCATCCACTCTGGTTTTTATAATTTAGTTGTGCACCCATCCAGTCTGTAGCATACCCACTTGGATATGACAGTCCTGTGGGAGACAATGTTGAAAGCCTTGGTAAAATCAAAGAAAATCCCTCCCACTGCTGTCACCTAAGCTGAAAATCCAGTCATAGAAATTTTATCATAGAAAGCAATCAGGTCTCTCAGTCCAGATTTACAAATAGTAAATCTCTGTTAACTACCCACAACACACTGCAGGGTTTTGTAACAAAAGAAAAAATTTCCTATTAGTCTCCTCCTTTGTCTGGTGTTATGTTTACCTTTCCAGTGCTTCTCGGACTCTAACACTGGCAGTTTCAGTTTTCCTCAAGCAGACTGAGGGACGGATAGGGGTTAGTATGGTGTTTCAGCAGCATTTTGAGTCCTTTGTTAGGAGGACAACTATCATGGAAGTCTGAGGCCCACTTGGAAAGCTATATTTATGTTTACTTATCACAGCCAGCTTCCTTCTTATTCTTTGCTAGCTACTTTGAAAATTGCACAATAACATCCCTCAACCCCAAATTGCATAAAGATTGTTGTTTGTCACATATTGTCTGTGTACATTTGTCAGGCCTGGACCATACACGATAGAATCATGGAATTGTTTAGGTTGCAAATGACCTTTAAGATTATAGAGTCCAACCATAAACACAGCACTGCCAAGTCCACTACTAAGCCATGTCCCCATGCCCATCTGCAGCACTGAGAAAACATTAGCTGTAACTATCATCACAGTTTCCATACTAACAGCTCACCAGTTCCACTTCAACCACCAGCCAGAGTCTGGCTTTGTCTTCTCTGTATCCTTCAGACAGTTATGGAGAGCAGCGATCCTGAATATTTCTATGACATGTGCATTCACAGATGTCTACTATGCTGTGCTTCTACTTAGCGTTTCAGAGGGTCCCTCACAAACTCAGGGGATACTGACAGATGTTAAACTCGAACAGATTAGGCAATAAACACCTGAGGCCGCCACAAAACCAAATACAAGTCCCAAGACCCTGCACAGTGTATACAAGATATTTTATTAAGAATGGAGAGAAAATCATACTCACTGGGCTACCAAACCACATGAAACAAATAGTAGAAGGGCAGGCAGTAATGCACAGAGACTTTAGTAAAAAACTGCAATCTGGGCATCATATCAGGATGGAAAATTGCCTGTGTGATGGAAACCACGCAAAAACATGTTTCCATAAAAAACTTCTAACTGAGCATAAAATCCACTTAAGTTGTCAGGACAAATGAACATTGAAACTGATGAACAGGTAGCTGAATGCACAAAAAGATATAAAGTATCATTGCACTAGGGGTAGAATGTTATCTTCCAAAACTTTGATAAAATTGAAACAGTACATCTGGAAATTGATAATAAGGGTTTCTTTCCATCAGTATTTTTTCCCAATTGCTGTTTAATCTTGAAGACTGGTAATTATCCTTAATTCATGTTATAATACATAAAGGAAAGTGGGATCATTAAGGGGGAATAATGTTCACCTCCTAAATTAAACTAGTTTCCTCTAATCATCCTACTTTCAATATAAATGCACTTCAATAATTTTTTGTTCTGGGTAAACCCTGTATTAGACAATTTTTTCCCCCTTTTGTGATCTTTTAAATCTGTGCTTCCTTTATCTTAGTGACTGACTGAAATTAGGCAGACACCATGATACTCATTATTTAATACATTGATATTACATTTCATAAACCTTTTTAATATACCAGTTCTCTGTTCTCTTTAGGTTGTAAAATAAAATAAACAAAAATAACAGCAGCAGTGAAAAAATCTGCTGCTAGATTCTCATCAAATGTCTTCACTGGGCTCACTGCAAAGACTTCCCTTTTCATTCTCAGAGCCTCTAGTCTCTGGAAAGGAGTGTACACCATTTTCAGACTGTGCTACACTAAACTTACCCAAGAACATGTTCCACATTTCAAACCATATGTTTTGATAGGAATGGCAGAGATATTTCATTGCTTCAGGTGTACAGCAACATCAATATAATCAATTAAGCATTCAAAAAAAACCCAGGCATTTGCATGACTTAAAATCATATCCAGAGGCATGGGGTTTCTTTCAATATATTTTTTTTTAACTGCCTGTTTTCTTGGAAAAAGTCAATGATGAAATCATATTATACTGTCCTTGACCTAAATACTGCAGTACTTAATTTAGGGTTTTTTTTTTTTGATAGTATAAATTGGTAGCGAAAACAGCTTTACATTCAGAGAAGAAAACAGCCCATCTTTCTGAAATTGCATATGTATATGTGTTGTGCTGTAGAATTTTCTAAGCTGTGAATTTTACTTTACGATATTATTGCTACTCTGTTTACATGTAGTGGAGGTACCGGGCCGTGTAATGATTATTATGTCAAATGGTACATTAATTCCAGAAATCACAGATATTTTTAACTTCCTAGTTCCCAGTGTACATTAAAATAAATTCAAATTATTTGTAATCTTGGACTAGAAAGACACAAACTCATTCCTTAACAGAACAGAACCAAGTTGTTACTGATGTATAAACAATACTATCCTTCAGTTGTCTAAGGGCAGTGATTCTTATCATTTTTATACTGCTAGGAAAATCCTAGCACAGTCTTATCTAACAGCAATATTTAACTAAATAAATTCCAAACTTTCAAAATTGTAAGACAGTAGTTAAAATATAAATTAATCTTGGTTTTACAGTAAAGGCAGAAATCTATGCTTTGACTCATATAGCTCTGCTGTAAACTTTGACATAAGACAAAATCTTTAATCTCTAGATGCTGAGGCTATCCTTTTCTAGAAGGCGGATAAGAAAAAAATTCTCACTATCCTTTATTTTCTCCTTTTTCCAGATTATAAATCTATATTATCAACTTTTACAGAGAGAAACTTTTGTCTTACTGGTATATGTTCAATGCATCAGGGAATAACAGCATAATACTCTCTCAGTATTAATAAGACTCTTTGAAATTCTCTAAAAGCTCTAAAATAAGGAATACAGCTAGCTGAAAACAAAAGCAAAGGCATAATGTAGCCTTTATTAGCAAAGTAATCGTTATTAAATTGTTACTAAAAGATCTGTGCTTAAGTCCATAGAACAGAAAGGGCAGTAAGTTGAGGTACTAACAGAATAAATATTGAGACTGAGTTAATAATTTGGATCCCAAGGAGGAGTTTAGATCCAGAAGCTTCCTAGGGAGGGCTGGAGAAGACTACTCACCTAAGAAAGGGGGAAAACAAGGGAATACATGCAACCATGAATTCTCCTCTAGTAACAGAAAATGCTAACCATGGGAGTGCCTCAACCTCCAAGATTTCTTTTTTTGTGCAGAAAAGTGCTTTTATCCATTCAAGATCAATAGTCCTGTACTTTGCCCTGACAGCAGCTCCCCAAAGCCAGATCTGAAAATGCTCACTGAATTTACTTCATGGGTCTTAGAGGGCCTTAGAATCAAAATACATGGCAACATATAGCACTGTCGAAATTTACCTTTTACACTGGAGTACATTTCGTTCTCTTTTAAAGTTCTTAATGCATTTTAGCTAATAACAAATTCACCCCATTTATATTTGGTGCCATTTCACTGCTAGCTACAAATAAAAGTGAAGGAGAGTGCTTGGTTCCTGTGCTTCACTGAGTTTCTGCATGGCAGTTTCTTTTATCAACCAGCATTCAGAGTGCTAAATATCTGGAACATGCTTACAGGACAGCTTTTGGACCAAGTCCTGACAGTATATTCAATACTAACATTGCAGATTTCAAAATAACAATATTAGAAAAAGACAGGCCTAAGCAAATATGATTCTAAATATAAAAGCCTATTAAGTTACATGCAGGTATCAGTACACCAAGCAAACTCACCACTTCAGCCATCATTTAAATTCTTTGGTTCTAGTTAAGAAGAAATGATCTCAAGTATGGCAAAGGCAATGACAGTGTATGTATGTAAATATTACTCAACAGGTTTTAAGGATTTAAGGAAGGTTCCAAAACTTGAATCTCTTAGAGAAGCTTTTGTTTGCTTTGCGAGCATGTACCTATTTGCAACTGATTGCATCCCGACTGCCTATAGAAACTTAGGCAATCACAAGTTAGATGCTTCACTATGTCATGGTGCCACTTAAAACAGGCATGTAATGTCAATTAGCACAATCTTGCAGGATACTATTTTCTGTCCTTAGGAGTGGTTGATGCCATTACATTCCTTTTTCTTAGTTATTCACATAAGAGAATGCATACTATTTTACTAACAGCATGAATCATTTTTTTTAGTTTGATTATTATAATTACACTCTGCTGGTACTTACTGATATTCACAGCAATTGCAACTAAAAACTACCCCTTTTGTTATTCACACAGATGCTTGTTTTTTTCCTTGAATGGTGAAAGACAAATGTAGCTACACTTGGAATTAGAAGAGATCAGTCCAAACTTCAGATAATGGTACAAACTATCTTCCAACATCTATACTGGTTTCATGAAGTCCTAATGTGAATTACAGTAAGGTCTATGTAACAAATTTCTATTTCAAGAAACTTAGAAAACGTACAGTAAAGTTTGACTGTAATAATTGACATTATTGCATTGCTGCACAATAGCACTTACTGAAAAATTTTCTAGTCTGTTTAAAGACAAATGCCCAGAATCACTGTTAGATGGATGTTAGCAGAACTCAGGTCTGCTGGTGACCTCAACAAGCTGTAGGCTTAGCTATGTCATGATTTGATGCAATGTCAATATAAAGTATGTTGGCATACAGTGTGCAAATCCTATATTAGAATCCAACAATAATGACTTCATAAATTATGTCTCCATTCAGTATCACTGCTGCTGGATGCCTTCAGTTAGGAGCTGAAATGCCACACACTGAAGACAATGTCAGAAATGTCATTAAGTCATTTTAGCCAGAATTTTGCTTGAGAAATTTAATTGCCTTTCCTTGAAAGAATGCCCTCTGTGACCAGGAAGTATCAATCTTTATTATTTAAACCTACTGACTATAGTTTATGCACTTCCTGGCACTAAAAAGATTGTGCAAATGTACATGGAAGGAAAACACAGAGTTTTGATGGTGATAGGTTTTGTTCAACTACCCTTGACAATGCATGAATTCTAGTTCTGTTTGTCATTTAGCAAATTACACAGACAAAATACATTAGTTAAAAATACATGCTCTTGTACAAGAGAGATATTAAGAGCTCATGAAATCAAGTTTAGATTTAATGTTTGAGAACTGATATTAATTCTGCTGTGGGAATATGCTGATGATTGCTTTCATGGGGTGCACTTAGACATCTTTTACCTTCCGGGGTAAACTGAAGTAGCCACTGTAATGAAAATATTTTAATTTAACTATTATCTGAATGAAATTTCACACTGACCCATGTGGAAAACATCAAGCAGATTTTTTTCTTCCTAGAATAAAACTGATCTTCCTGACAGATGTTTGTGTTTAACAACAGTATCCATGATATAGCTATGGAAACTAACTGAAGAAGGTGTCAATGAAAATGTTCAGTATAGGGTAGATATAGTAACTTAGATAATATATTTTGATAGGTAATTTCCTCTCACATTTGATAATATTCTTGATAAGTAGGAGACAGCAAAAAAAGGAAAGAAACAATGTGTCTACATGTCTAAACCCCAAATTATATTTAATCATCATAATAAAAGAGTTTATGCATTTGGAAACAATAGATAGAGGCAGTGGGATCTACGGCTTAAGCACAACAAGCATGAGTAAAAGACACATCTGTTGGGAATGATCAAGGTAATTTTGGTTTTAAGGATGGAAACTAGATTCAAGGTCACATTGAAGCTCCACTTTTCATCAGTTCAAATGATGAAAAACACTTACAGTGATTGCAAGTCTAAGTTTCCTTGAACAGCAGAGAAAAATAAGACTAACATATTCTAAAGCAAAGTATGCAGAGCTCTCCATGTACAAAGTCATGCTACTTGCTGGTATACCAGTTTGAAACAGTGCATCAGGAGTCACATGTCTTCTGGGTCAAAAAGCCTTCAGATGATGAAATCTGGAGTGTAACTAATCTGCAGAATAGGTTAAAGATGTATTACACATAAAGATTGTAGCATTGCTAAAGCTGTCTGATGCTCCATATTTGAAGACCATTATTTTCAAAAGCTTTTAAACCAAATCAACATTTACTACTTAAACCTTCCAATTTCCCTTAGCTGTGGAAAATAAAGTACATAATTTATGACTGTCCTTTAGACTTCCTTTAAAGATAATAGAGGGAGGTAAATGCTTCTGGAAGATTAGGTTCTTTTAAGATCATTGTTTAAGCTAGGTGGTTACCATTGATCTCCCCTGACTACCAGGGCAGTCAACAGGTAAAGTTAAGACTAGGTACCTATTCAACAGCTGCCACTATTGAGCAGAACCCCATTGCAGAGCTTGTGAGTTATTTATACTCTTTCATATGAAAACATATTTAGAATATTTATAAGGTACCTCTGAGGCTATCTGAATTGAAAGTTACTTTTAAGACAGATGAGGAATTCTTCCTAGATCTTAAACTGTAAGAATGTATCTGGGTTTGGATGCTTAAGGAGCCTACTGTGGATCTCTAAAGTTTCACTGTTAAGGTCTGTTGGTCAGATCTGCTTTAAAAAACATTTATCTAATGCTGCTATTCCTTGCCCCTTAAGAGGCACCATATGCAGAGGGCTGCCTGGTTAACTGTATCCTCACATTCAGTCAGGCTAAAGAATTTTCCTTTTCAGGTGATTTCAGTTGTTACATAGAAACTTGTTAAATTAAGTGAGAAAATTTCTTTCAATTGCACTCAAAACTACTGACAGCTGAGACAGATTAAACACTAAACTGAAGCTGAAATATTTAATCAATCACAAAGTAGTTTTCTGTGAAGTTGGGAGAAAGCAGGAGAGGTGACTACATTCTGTGACTACCATTATTTGTATGGTTTTGTGACACCCTTCAACCAATCATCTTAGAGAACTTTCTGACAACTTTGAGAAAGCTTTTAGAATACAAAAGAAGCAATGGAGTCAAAGAAAAATAATCTTTTCCATGCCTCTTAATGCAGATTTCCTAGAATATAGTACTTGTTATTTTCTAACTCAGACACATGACAGACATGGATAATGAATTATTTGGTAGAAATTAAATTCAGTTTTAACTGAAACTGGGCACAAAACTTCAGGAAAGAGTAATCTTCTTGGAATATATGTCACAGACAGCAGCTAGCAAAATAAAATTAACATCGATGTCACTGGTGAAAAAATAATTGAATTTCCTAAGGAGAAGTTAATAAAACATGAGATCTCATCAACCTACATTCTGTTTAAGTTTGGATTTATATATCCAAAATCCACTTATTATGTGAAGCAGCAGGGTAGTCTGCCTACTTTCCAGGACAATTTGTTATTTACATACCTACCTTACTAAACTCTCTTCTTCTTAGCTTGGAAATCCCTTGAGCCTGTCTGCCATGCACCATCCAGCACTCATAGAGAGACCTTCTCTGGTAAGATAAGAACATTTGTCGCAATCCAGGCTTGGGGCAAAAAGCACAGAAGCTTCATTAACATTTCTGGAAATACACAGAAGTTTAGATTTGTCAGAACTAATGCTTATTTCCTTTGACATGGTGGTGACATTTCCCTTCCATGCAGTCATTTTCAGTTTAGGAGATTCATTCAGAAGAGCGCCATTTAGTCAGTTCTTATTGAAAGAGTACTCAAAAGACACAGGTCAGCTGGAAGCTGACTTGAGCTGACCATTAATTATTCTTCAGTGCTGATTTACTAAGTTAGTTATTATTTTCAGGGGGACAAAAGATGAGCTGGGCAGCCCAGCCACCTGAACCTGAATAATTTCATTAGTTTGTAGACTACTGTGCGAAAAAAGAGGAAGCCATATCATCACACTTTTTCAGTTCTCAGGACAAAATTAAGCATACTGCATCCCAAATGGATGGAGGCACTTGACATACAGTATCAGTTCCCTATAAAAGTAGGAGGGATTATTTTATGGAGGCATTTATGTTTCCTCTACAGTCAACGGATAGAAAAAAATGGATCAAATAAAACCAAACCAAAAAAAAAAAACAACAACAAAAACCCACAACATACACATACACACAACAAGTAAATTAATCTTAGAATCCCCTTCAGAATTCCTCAAGCATAAACCCCTTTCCTCTCCCATCATTCCCTTGGACAGCTGCATTTTAGCACAACCACGGAATCATAGAATAGTTTGGGTTGGAAGGGCCATCTACAGGTCATCTAGCCCAACCCTCCTTTAGTGAGCAGGGACACTTGCAGCAAGACCAGGTTGCTCAAAGCCCTGTCCAAAGTAGCCTTGAATGTTTCCAGGGATGAGGCATCCAGTAACTCTCTGGGGAACCTGTTCCAGTGCCTCATCACCCTCTGTAAAAAATTTCTTTCATATATCTAGTCTAAATCTACTCTCTTTTAGAGTCAAACTATTACCCATTGTCCTATTGCGACAGGGCCTGGTAAAAACTTTGTCTCCATCTTTCTTATAGTCCTCACTTAAGTATTTGAAAGGCTGCTCTAAGGTCTCCCCAGAATCTTCTCTTCTCCAGGCTGAACAAGCTAAACTTTCTCAGCCTTTCTTCACAGGAGAGGTGTTCTAGCCCCCTTGTGGCCCTCCTCTGGACCCTCTCCAACAGGACCATGTCTTTCCTGTGCTGAGGACTCCAGAGTGAACGCAGTGCTGCAGGTGGGGGTCTCACAAGAGCAGAGTAGAGGGGAAAATCACTTCCCTCAATCTGCTGGTCATGCTCCTTTGGACGCAGCTCAGGATATGGTTGGCTTTCTGGGCTGCAAGGGCAAACTGCTGGGTCATGTCCAGCTTTTTATCTACCAGTACTCCCACGTCCTTATTGGCAGGGCTGCTCTCAATTCCTTTATTCTCCAGCATGTAGTCATACTGGGGATATAAATGCTATGTGCCATCATGACAGGACATGTCCAGTTTTGTTTAACTCAGACACATCCAAAATTCCAAAAGCATCAGTAAGATTTTTTCTGTAAGGGATGGTCAAAACATAGTGCATGCTATTGTATAGTTTTGTTTATACTGTTTTGCAAAAGTGACCACCTATTCCAACATTGTAATCATCCTAAATGTGCCAATTACTTAATCAGCTGGAAGTCATCCTCTATACTATCCCTCATCCCCCCATCACAATTTATGGACACTGAGAGCTCATGTCTGTAGGCTCACTGGAGGAGTGGTAGGAAGCACGGAAAATTTGAAAGGAGATGGGATAAAAGCAATTGCTCACATGCAAACAAGCTGCTGCAGTGCAGAATTGGTGCTGCTTTCTATGTTGATTTCTACAGCCAGACATGTGTGCACTCTCTGTGTGTGTGGGTATCCACATGGGACAGAAGAACTCCCCTGAGTCTTAAAGTCCATGAGATATGGCTGCTTCTGGGCCAACATACCCTCTGGGCTGTGGCTCCACTAATGGCAGTTTCCACAATTTCATTGCTTGCAAATCAAGGTCTCTGATCTCTGTTAAGAACACTAGCAGTCCACCACTGTCAACAGCTATGCCAGTACAAATGTTAATTGTAAATATGTTACACTGATGTACACAAGATTTCCAAATGTACACAAAAGAAAATTATACCTTGCTTAAGTTTCATTGTATTAGTCACCAATTTGAATCTCATCAATGTGGTTACACCTGTGGGAAAATTGCCAGGAACAGTGCTCGGCTGTGAAGTATCAATTCCTTAAATTACGGAAAGATTTCATTTGTTTGTCTTTATCATATTAGCTCTGGCCATGTTTCACATTCTCGATGGTATGTAGTTTTGCTGAAGAGAGCTACAGAAAAGGATACATGATCTGAATACGTACTTCCATCAGATCATTGTGTAGTAGTCTGGAAACTCATTTGAATTGTTAATTGCCTTTTTTTTCATTTTTAATGTGTTGTGCATGTCATGCATTAAATATATGGCACAGTTTAACAAACAGATGTGGGTTTTAGGCTGCTCACTCATTATTTGACTGAGTTTAGTTAGAATTATTAATCTTTTTGTGATACATATGTATTTTTAGCAAAGAAAGAATAAAATATATTTCTTACAACTGAATGTACTTAAATTCTGGATTTCTCACCAGTTGTGAAAAAGATCAGCTTAATTGTGCAAATACAAAGGAATATCACCAGAACTTTCAATATATTCACATGGGAACTGCAATTTTTATTAGGTCTAACAAAAGAACTACTGTGTACATATGAATCAGGAAGAGATCTATGCAAATACATATTTTCCTTCTATTATTTGAATATCTCTCATAGAATATTTCTCCATATACATCTCTGCACATTCTACGGCAGGTTCTTTTTGTAGGAACATTATTTATTGAAGCAGATATTCATAATGCTGTACCTTGGTCCATACTGGAAAATCACAGAGTGTTTTGTCACTTTGATATCCAAATACAAGGCTTCTCTCTAAAAAAAGCAGAGGCAATGGCAATGCCTCCTGCACTGGGGGATAGCAGAGAGCAGGCAAGGTTTGTTGCTGTGTGCTATAACCCTGTGTTCCCCCTCTCACCTGCCCTCCATAGCTGTGTGGCTTCACACCCTGGCCAGCACTAAAACGAGTTTCAGTGGCTGAGCAAGCTCTCAGGGTGCACCCCCCTGCCAGAGGGACCAGAATAAAGTCAGTTCTGTACCTCCTCCTTTCAGGAAAGGACTCGTGTTTACCTCTCTTACTGAAATATATTATGCTGATTTCACTAATATTTGCAGGATGCTTTGGTATGTCCCAAAAGCAGGTTGAAAAGGAGCTGTAAAGTGTAATCATCACCACCATCATTATTTGCATAAGATGAAGACCTAGTATTAAATGTGCGTAACTCCTGTTCTTTATGGATAAAATATTGAACTATATACAGTGTCACCTTCATTTTCCTCTTCTAACACTGCACATATTAGGCAGCAGGAGGAATTCTTTTAGCACATGTGCACAGTGCCACCCACTGTTCTACAGAAATTTCTCTCTGCTCTAAGCTCTCTTATGTTGCATTTGTCTGGCATCTCCATCTCCTCTTCTTTATTTGCTGTACCACAGGTATATGTCACAAAATGGCAATTTATCTCCTGTGAGTGTTCATCTCACTTGACCTATGAGGCTAGTGCTTGTTCACACACCTAAGCCAGTAATAAATGTTGTGCCTATTGTATCTGTGCACTGATTCATGAACAAGCTGTACACAGTTTGTGGAACAGACTTTTCAAATGGCAGTAGCTCTCTGTGTTCTAAATATATAAAATCTGTTCAATTCTTTTTTTTTTTTTTTTTTTAAACTGAAATC
>JANHGB010043349.1:0-77250 GCA_026283785.1 Coracopsis vasa | reverse complement strand
CGCGGCAGGCGCTGGCAGCACTCCGCCTGCCTGAGGGGTGGACGAGGGCGGAACAGGGTGCGCTATGGCTGTCGGTGGAGCCGGCCAGGGCGGGTGAGGGCTGGGGCAAGAGCCGGTGCCACGGCGAGGCCTCCACCCACTCCCCGCCCTTACCGGCCAGGTGGAAAGCGAAGTGCCGCTGGGTGTACAAACCGCCTCCAGTTTTACCCTGGGAGTGGGAATACTGTGCGGCCAGGCCGGGACTGAGGGGTCTGGCAGCTGCTATGGGGCGATCTGAGCTCTTGAGTCTCTTAACAAAGCAAAATGGGAAGAGGCAGATACCCTCTAAATAAACCAAAAAGCCTTTGCACAGCAGGGGGGAAACCCTAGGGATGCTAGTGTGGTTTTTCAGAGTTTCCAGTACTATTAAATACCAGCATGTGGCTATATGAATATATAAGATGGTATTTTTATCGTGAGCTACAGTAGCAAACAAAAGAGAAGGCTGCCATTACTGCTTCAAACTTGTTTGTCAAGGATAGCTAGAGATACACTGAATACGATCTGTACTCTGAAATGGTGCAGGAGGTAAGGAAGGATTTGGGCCTGGCCACTGTAGCTGGTGCCTCAGGAGGCAGATGAAACAAGATGGACTTTCTTAATAATGTTACGATGTCTGGCTGGTAATCAGTCTTTTTCACACTATGAACATACTGTGGCTGTTAGAGCCACGCTTCTGCATCCTGACTAGGGTTGCTTTGGTCTGCCCTAAGAGGGACTGTTCAGGGACAATCTGCAACTGGTTTGTGAACACACGTGTATTCATGCCAGTGATACTATAAGCATCAGTACCCCTTCAGTATGAGACTTCTCCAAGCTCTTAGCATATTTGGAGCCTACTTTATGGGCTGCAAATCATTTTGCAGTAAGTGTGGTCCAGCTGCCAACCCCCACCTTCCCCCAAGACAGGTAGATGCAATTGAAGCTGGAACAGGCAGCATGAAATCGCACAGAAATATGTGGACTCCCCAGCCTTGCTTGGTGTGTCAGCATTGCACAGGGACATGCAGACATGGGGCCTCTTGCAGGAGCAGCCCAGCTTACAAGTGAGGATCTTTCAGGTGACTTCCTTGCAAATAGCTAGCAGCAGGCTGGGTACCGTTGTTTTGGAAGAAAAAAAAAAGGGTGAATACTCAGTCTCTCTTGCTGCATTCAAATTTATATTGTAAATGGTTGTGTGTATAACACTTGAGGTAGCTGAGTGGGCATATCAGCAACATTGAAATAGGTGTGTACTGTTGGTATCTGCAGGGTGGAAGGAGAATAACTCAGCTCAGTGTTAGCTGTGACTTTATTGTTCTCCAAATTTCGATTTAACTTAATGAATAGGGATTATTTGCTTTGGAGTGTGATGGAATGAGCTGTCTTCAGAGCTCCACAGGAGCAGTGGTGAGGTTTTGTGATAGACGTGGTGCCTCCTTTCTCAGAGAAAAGTCACAGTGTTTTGCTTCACATGCTTGGGAAGAGTTACACAGAGAAAGCATTGAACACCCCATGCTGAAGTACATATAGTGTGTATATATGTTGTGAGAACCAAAGGTGTGAAAACCAAGCCACAATTGTCACAAGACAGCATTGTGAGACCATGGTTATACCTTTGTCAGGGCTCCACATCCCTCTTTTTGACAGTCCTTGGGATAGTGGAGTTCATACTGATAACTTGCCTTCTAAAAAAGCATTTCTATCTCCACTAAGTTGTTAGCTATTAGATTTAATTTTATTTTAATATAGTTCCACAAATGAGAGGCTAAGAAGGGCATATTTAAAGGAAAACCAAAGAAGTGCCACTTCTATAGATAAATTGAAAAGGAAGAAAGTATTTACACCTGTTGTTACCCAAAGCATCACCATCAGTGCCTCTTACTGCACAGAAACTGCAGTAGCAAAGCGCCCCATGAAGAAGGACAAGTGGAGGACAGGAGGTTGCTGCTCCTGCCAGCGCTTGGTTTATAATTATGGGTATTAATTCCACTCTTACCATTGTTAAAGCTACTGCTGCAATCCTCTTTTCTCTGGCCCTAATGCTTCCACCTGCCTTGTATATAGGGCCACATGGTGGAAGAGGAGCATATCTTTTTTTTTTCTACCATAGTTGTGTTTAATAAGGTGGCTTGGCTGTCTCCAGGAAAACAGAGCTTTAAGGTAGTTAGAGGCATTGAATCTAACTTAATGCAGCAGGGACTGCATTGGCAAATTGGGAGTAAGGAATCTTTTCACGGTACTTAGGTCTCTGGCCCCTGTCTTACCACTTCGTTATGATTATTATTACTTCTAGCTCGCTGTACCAAGAACGCTTAATTCCTCTTTAGGCAGGAGCAGAAACGCTTCATCTCCGGCAGTGAACAAGGGCAGGGAGGCCCGACAGCTCACAGCCGCCCCTGGTGCTGGCAACTGGGAAAGGCAGCAGCCGCTGGCTGGCTTTTACTGTTTTTCCTTCTCTTTTAACTGCAACGGTCTGGTGCCCGATTCAGCAACATGACCGATTCAGCAACTTCTTGTTCCTCGGGGCATCACAGCTTCTGAGACTGGAGGGCAATAAGCACTTTAAAAACAGAGAGAGTGGTTCCTACGGTAACGTAAGGAAATGTTTCCTTTGTGCTAAATTAAGAGCTGGGATGAAAAGGGCAGGCATAGCACAAGCATGGTTGATGTTTGGTTTGATGGGCTGGAGAAGAATGATGGTTGTAGTAGAAGGTGTCAGGGGCATAAAATATTTACGAAGGGAGAAAAAGGAACCACCCCTATTTTTTCAAATCTCTTTAAAATCAAAATGACAGTAGTTTGTGTACACGTAAGTCCACCCATCAAATAAAACATCTTCACCTCCTTTAGAATCTTTATTCCTTGAACAGAAGTCCAAAGATAAGCTGCTCATCAGCAGCGCCTGTCATGTTCACATGTGGGCGACCAGGAGATGTAGCACAGGCTGGGATTCTGAGCACAGATTAGCCCATCTCCTGCCCTTTTCAGGGACTGGCTAATGGACAGAAGTTGTGTCTTTGCCATGGCTGGGGAGGCCAGGGTCTGTGCTGGGAGTGCTGCTGCTCCTCAGCAAGCCAGCACTCCTCTGTCCTGACAGCTTTAGAGAAGGGCCCTTGTCTGCCCAGCAATGGCAGGATGTGGTACTCACACATTATTTACCATCCTGTTGCATTGAAGATTTTATTAATTTCTTTATTTTCACAAACAGTAATTTGTGAGTTACCCATTTGAAAATTTCACTACCTGTTGCATACCCTTGAAAACGGGAATTCTTCAATTCTTTTCTCTTGTTCCTGACACTGAAGCCAATATTTAAGAGCCACAGGGAGATGTAGGTACTTCTGACTGCAGAGCCCAACTGATACAGAAATTGTGCAATAATGAGATTTTCAGCTTTGTCCATACGTTATATGTGTGTCACCTGTTTGTCAGGGCAGAAAAGCACAGATCTTGATAACTCTGTTTAATCCTGTGTGTGGCAGAAATGTAGCATATAACAGGTTTGCTCTGTTACCATGAGAAAAAGTTTGTGTATTTGGAGTTTGAACTGTGTTAAGGCTGACACTGGTGACAATGCAACAACATTTTGTTAGCAACATTGCTTTCTTAGTGTGAGTGGTCTACCGCCTGTTCTGAAAGGCAGCTGCCCCTTCTGATACCAAATTGATGTTGCCTTACATCAGCAGCTAAGGGAGAGGACCACATACTTGCTTGGGTGAGCTATACCAAGTGCTTGCTGACCAGTGTATTTTCTTGCCGAAGGTTTGAAATCCCTCCCAAAGAGAGAACTCAATGCAACAATTTTGCATGGCATTTCTCAGAGAATTGGACAATGAGTTTGTAGATCTTGGGAGGAAAAGTTCATCCTTGAGAATATCAGTTTCTGTTGCAAACTTTAGTGGCACAGCAGAAATTCCACATCTTATTACAGGAGCTTGGAATTGCCCTCAACTGTGCTACTGTTGCTGTCTCTGTTTGCTGGCTTGAGTATTTTCTGCTGCTCTGTGATCACTGGCACCAAAATAAGACATTAGTTTTTCTTGAAGAAGTGCTTGCCTACCTCTTTATACGTAAGCCTGCCTGCTGTGCCTTCCCTTCTTCTTTCTCTGGCCTTCTTTCCTGAACTACTTCCACTGCCTCCTGCACCTCAGCCCCATTCCCCTATATTTCTGTGTGTTCACAACTGACAAACCCAAATCTTCATGTAGCTGCCTGTCAGGGTTGCATTTTGGACCCTTTTCTTCATATCCATCTGTTGCCTTCTCTCAGGCTGTACCAGCTCAGGCAGCAAGAGTGAGCTAATAGAATCATGGAGTAGTTTGGGTTGGAAGAGATCTTTTAAGATCATCTAGTCCAGCCTACCTGTAATGAGCACGGACATCTTCAACTAGTTCAGGTTGCTCAAAGCCCTTTCAACCTGACCTTGAATGTTTCCAGGATTGGGGCATCCACTGCCACTCTGGTCATCCTGTTCCAGTGTTTCTCTTTGTAAACAATTTCTTCCTTTTATCTAGTCTGAATCTACCCTCTTTTAGTTTAAAAACATTACCTCTTAACCTATTGCTACAGACCCTACTAAAAAGTTTGTTCCCATCTTTCTTATAAGCCCCCTTTAAGTATTGAAAAGCCACAGTAAGGTCTCCCCTGAGCCTTCCCTTCTCTAGGCTGCACAACCCCAGCTCTCTCAGCCTGTCTTCACAGGAGATGTATTCCAGCCCTCTGATCATTTTTGTGGCCCTACTCTGGACCTGCTCCAACAGGTCCATATCTTTCTTGTATTGATCCAGGATCTTAGTGTTGGCACACCTTGTTCTGGGGTCTGTTCAAGGGGCACCAGAGTTCCTAGGAACAGTGTCTTAAGGCATGCCTCCTTTTACAGTACTACTTAACCTCTGAACATACTGAAACCTCTGCAGCAAGCTGGGGATGATAAAAGAGTTGAAAATCGGTCATGTGAATGTGGCTGGCACAGTGTGCAGCGTTTGCATTTATTTCCATTGCTTAACCAAAGCAACCCGGAACTGTATCAGCAGCCTAGAGTAGTTCAGAAATGCCCCAGTTCATCCTGATACAGGATTTGAGCCAGACCTCCACAGTGCAGCTGCTGTTCTTGAGATGGGAATTCAAAGTGGATACAGGGAAGAAAACTGGACTGCTACAAGCGGTTTCTGCCATAACTCCCTGTGGAACTTAGTTAAAACCACATAGCTCCTGAGACAGTGTGTGCACAGGGCTCCCACATCACTCCAGGCACCGTGGTGAGAGATTTCCAGTTGTGTTTGGTTCAGCTGAAATGTGCAGCTCCCTGATGAGTTTGCCATGACTCTACCAGTGTTTTAAAGAGCAAGATGGAGAGAGCATGAGGCAGTGTTCCCCAAGGACTGCAGTGGCTGTGTCTGCAAAGCTAATAGCTGCAGAGAATCCTGACCTTTGCATTAGTCACTATTGAATGTATCCTCAATATTTATTTCAGGCTTACCACACAGAAAATGGGCAGCTTTGTTCAGCAGATCTGAACAGGCCAGCCTGTGCAATTCAGCTGCATTAGCACAGCAGACACAGTAAAGCTCTCACAGATTTCTTTTAGAAGTCATTTAATATTACTGTGGAGGTAACGTGATGTTCTGTCACTATTTTAGGTTGGATGTGGTCTGAGTGCATTAGCTGAAGTTTCCCAAGTGTCATTTTTCCCTTTGTGATCTTCAGTTATAATTACTTTTTCCTAAACTTTATTTTAAGAAATAACTGTACAGACTTTTAGAACCAAGAGATTATTCTGCATATGGATATAGGTGCTTTTTATGGAGAAAGGGCTTATAAGTAATTCTGTGGTAAGAAGTCTAAAATAGTTTTTCTGTTGAACCTTAAAAAGTTACAAGAATGCCACAGAAGATTCTTAATGGAATTGCAGCTGTTGGGCCTTGTATTTTACCTATCAAATTGTGAACGGTGTTGCAATTTCATCCCTAAATTCTGGAAGATTTCCAGCAGGAGCAAACCTGGATTACTTTGATGAACACTTTAGCACACTGAAGGTCACCAAAACCCGGGAACAGATGAACAGCAAATGATTCTAGAAGAAGCTTTGAGGACATGAAAAGCTTTCCCTTGCTCAGGAAAACTGCCACTTACTGTGCTTTAATAACTACACCTTTCCCCCAACTCATGCTTTGGCAATGGGGGAAAATAATTAAATACTTGCTGTGCCAAAAAGTGGATCTGTTCTATAGCACCTTCAATATAAATCAGAAGTTTCTGCCTAGAAATATCCCTTTAAAAACTCAGCTTCACTATAGTTATTCCACATTTGAACAGATATATGCAGAAAGCTCCCTTCTATTCTGACTTCTCCGTATCAGCTTACCAAGGAACAAAATTATTAAAAGAAGAAATAGAAGAAAGGGCAGCTCAGTAGTGCCCAAAGGAGATGGAGAAAAAACATCCTAAGTGCAGATAAGTTACGAAGTGGGTGCCAGACCCCATCAGTGCCTGTCTGTTCCAGAGCCCAGTACAGGGAAAGCGCCTGTGCTCGCTTCTTGAGGGAGGGGTGGGATGACCACATGAAGATCCCCTCCTAATGCCTAAATGTCAGTGCTTACACTACCCACTGAGGCACGACATTTTATATCACAGCTCAAGACAATGTGCTGATATGCCATATTTTATTTTGGGCAGTATTCCTGCAAATGTGCAGCTCTTTAATCTTGTTAAATTCTTGGCTTGAGTAATGCTGTGTGACGGGGGGTTGGGGGGCTGACTAGTTGTTACAGAAGTGTTTCCTTTTATTGATTTTCTCTTTTATTCTGTAACCCTTGTTCTTGAGTTCTAAACATATGGTTCAGGAGTACTTCCTGTTTTCCTTTCTGTTATTCTTTGAACTGTGATAAACTTGCCATGTGCCCTTTTAGTCATCTTTATTCAAAACATTGCTTACCTTTCAAATATCTTCTTCAGGGAAGTGCTTCCAAACTCCTTCCAGTCACTGTCCCCAGTATGCGAACCTTAACTTGTTTGCAATGACTGTTTCAAAGGGTACTGGCTGACCCAGCTTTTGTTAACCTAAGCAAGGTAGGGCCATTGATTCTTATGGTATTGAAAAGAATAATATGTAAAAATAGTAAATAATTATTTTTCAATCTACTATCCTTGCAAAAGTGGAATGAAAAAGCATTTTAAGCAAAAGTAAAGCTAAAGTAGTGATTCACTTGATCATGTCAAGGGCAGCTCTCTGTCCTGTGTCACTGGATTTAGAGAACTGCAAGGCAGGTGAACAGTTCAGGCTGTAACCTTCAGTGTGCAGTAGTTTGTATATATGAGCATTGGATGTTATGAGCCATAAGGTTTGTTACCTGCCTTTCAAATTCCTTACTCTCATATTGGCAGAATGAAATAGCTACTTGGTTACTTTCAGGTTTTACTGCTTCACTGCTTACACGTGTTCCCAGAAAAGCTGTGCTGAGCATGTGTTATTTTGGAGCATTTGCACATTGCCATAATGAAAAATCATTATTTGTACCATTTTTTTATTTATGATAGTAACTTGGAGTTGCCTACACCTTTTTGGGGAGTAGTGGTTTAAATATGTCTATGTAGTAATTAGTGATGCCCAGTCTTCTAAATACAGAAGGGGAAGCAATTTTGGCACTTTGCTACATTACCAACATAACCTGCTCCAGTGCTGCTATGAAAAATTTTATTGTCCAACCTTTTCCTCTACACAGAGCCTGTTCTGTGCTCTGCCATAACATTAGTTCCTCCCCCTTAGGTTTATCTTTCCTCATGTTCACCCAGTCCCAGGCTGAGAAAGGGCACAGGTGCGGTAGTCTCCATCTTCCCTTACTCGTTGTGCTGGGGTGACCTTTTTCTGCCTTACAAGACCAAGTATTTCAAGGATTTGAGAGGGTGAAGAAGGAAGGAATAGTGAAGAAGGAAGGAATAGTAGAGGGAGAGGAGCTAATGAGTCAGGATTGCTGCTCATGGCAGGAGGAGTTAGTGGAGCTTTCTGCTGGCTTTTCCTATTCCCCTCTCCTCTTGTGTGAGGCTGATGTGTGGGGCTGTTAAGGGATTGCTGCCCAAACACAGCTCACAATGACTGCCACCACTCGAGAGAACTGGCCAGCAAATCAGGCAGCTTGTTAGGAAGGACACGCCCACAGGCAGGACTGATATTCATGTCAGGCCAGAGGCTTTTCTGCATCACTTTAAGACTGGCTCCAGCTCCAGCCAAGAAATTCAAGTGGGCAAGATGGGTTTCTTTGCAGTTGATGATGCGTATTTTTTTAAGCACTCCATCCTTAATTGCCTAAAAAAATAGTAATAATATAAAGAAATCACTACAGAGATCTTCTTTTGGAGTAAGCTCGGATGGAATAAATATTCTGTCTTTTGATTTAGATCCAACCTTCCAAAATCTGAGTATATTCACTAGTACAGAGCTAATTATTCTGCACTTAGGGATACAAGTGTAAATAAGGTCTTTGACATAAGTAATGAGAGCAGGCTGTTCTCTGGGTACTCCTGAACTGTTTCCATTTGTCCTCTGGAGATCTGTAGAAAAGGCTTTTCCCCTCTACCTTTTGCAGCAGTTCTCATGGGTGACTTGCTTCTTTCTATCTATCTATCTCATACCTCAATCCTTGTTGCAGGGGATAGGGGGGATAAGACCACCTGGTATCATCCTGTCTCTGAGCCTGGGTAAATTGCTGGAATAATTTTCAATTTTCATGTATAATGCTGGCAATTTGACCGCTGAAATACATAATTTCACTTGCAGCATTCCAGTTGTTACAGGTTTTTAGACTCTGTATTAAAAGTAATTATAGAGAAACTTTTATGTGATTAATCCTCCTTGCCTAGATAGTTAAATCTCATGAATTTGAAAACAAACACACAGATTTTTTTTTTCTCTTTTTCTTCCAAATTTATTGCAGATAGGGAAAGAAAAGTTCCACAAGTCACAGCACTGGGGTTTCTGCAATAATGTTGCTATGCTGGTTGATGAAAATAAACCTGGAGTTGGAGGTGAACCACTACCTGGTCAGAAGCTGACACCTAAATACAGTGTGTTTCCTGAAGGGATGGGAAGTGATGCTCCTTCTTGGGTAGCATTTGACAAGCAGGTACATAGAAATCTGTTTCTGTGTGTTTTTTATGAATAGCTACAATATGACAAAGATGGTATAAAGGTGAAATTCAGTTAGATATTTCAGAAGGTTATTTTGTGCATGCAAAGAAAGTTCCTACATAGATAAAAAGAGTAGTAGCGTCTATTTTTCCATCATACTGGTATATTTGACAATTAATATAAACATGTATTATGCTGTACAGCAACATAGAAAAATATTTCTGTATATGCAGGATATAATAAAAATAAGGGAGTGGTTGGTGTATTTAATTTTAGAGAAGATCATGACATTGAAGTAATTTATTCGGAAGCCTGCTAAGAATGTAAGGTAAGTCCCAGTCCAGGAGAAAATGGGCACTTGAGAACCATGTGCCTCCATGGAATGCTGTAGACTTGAAATTCCCATATGACATCATATTTACTTGATCAAAGTCCTGCTGCCTTTGGTGTGGTCTCTTCATGTGCAGGTAGGTTGGTTATGTCCACTATAGACACAGGAATTTAAAATTAATATTTGTTTGTATTTTGCAAGACTGTAGTGACAACTCTAAAGATGGAGAGTTAGGAAATAACTGCAGTCTATGATGATACAAATTTTGTAGCACACTGTCATTACTCTCCATGTTTAAATTTATATTAAATTCTAGTTAGTGATGTTTTATTTCTAAAGCACAAAGCCTACAATCAGAGAAGGAAAATGATCCAGAAAAAAAAATCATTCAGCAGATCGCTGAAATGTTGCATGACTAAATGATTATGGTATTTAAATATTGGGAAGAATGGCTAATCTCATAATTTTTACTTTAGAAGAAAAGCCGTGCAGGTAATTGCAGTACAATTACACATTTCATTTCTTTGGCAAACCAGAACTACTACAAGAAAATGTAAAGCTTGAACAGATACACGTGACTTCAGTTAGCATTACCTCTGAAACCCCTATTATTGCTCACATAGTTTTCAGCAATGTGCTCAAGTACAAATTGGTCTAATGTTCCAAAGCGTTAAGGCTTTAGCCAGTCCTCCAAGAGCTTTATCTACACCCTTCTTTCAATGAACAGTGTGCATTTGCTTCTTTGGGCTATATTTAAATTAACATGACTTGAACCCAGCTTTATGAAATAAAGGGCTTAGGTAGGAGGCAGTGGGGACCTGCAACTGGGCATCAGGCACTGAACTTGGCTGGTGAAATGAGCTAGCTGGCCTTTTGATGTTCCTTCTCTAGTCAGTGTATTCCTCCACAGGGCAATACAGGACAGGAGTTTGCAGGTATGAAATTGGCCTCTGGAAGGCTCACGTGTTTGTACCAATTGCAGACTGTTAAAGGGTACTACCCAATTAATTTGGCTTCCCCAGTTATGAGCTTGGAATGCAGCTGTGTCCTCCAGTGCTGCAGCTTATTACTCAGCAGAATGGACTGCATGAAAAATGGTCTGAGTAGTCTGAGTTGGTGTTTATCTTTTTAAACGTAGTCTGCTTTCTTACCATTTTAATTTGTTTTCCAACTTTCAGCAGTACCATTGTAATTGGAGGAAAGACAGGAATAAAAGTTTATTATTAAGTAGTTTGAGAAATAGTTTTTGCAATTTCATATGCTTAATAGGAAACAAGTGTAAATTTAATGTCTTCCACAATTAAGTACACACACAAGGCCTCCTAGGCTTGAAATTAAGTTTATAATTTGATTTTCACAGGTGCTAAGGAAACCTTGTGCCAACTTCACAAAATGGCACAGAATTTATTCAATATTTGTTACTTTTGGACTTCATAAGTAACATTTATTTTTTTTAAATAGTAGGATGGGAACTTTGTACAGAGCAATGTACTACAGATGAGACATGAGCTAGGAAGTGTTACATTTCAAGTATTTTTAAGAATTAAATTTGCTTTTAAATGAAAAGCAAGCCATCTTCTTTTCTGTTCCTTCCCCTCTTCACCCTTCCTGGATCATCTGTTTTGATCTGCACAATTGCAGTTGGACAATACAGTTTGTGTTGGCTCTGTTGTATGTCGGATGCTTATCCGACAATGTTTTTGTGCTTGTTACTTGGAACAGTGAAATCCACAGTTAAAAGTTACATGTGGCCAGAACAATTTTTTATTTATTTTCAACTATGTCATCTGTAGGCTGTTCAGAAGCTTGCATGTTGTACTACGTAACCATAACTCATAGTGTGTAGATCCTTTTGTGAAGATTTAATGCCATCAGGTTGAACAGTTAACAGTTATGTCATTTGATTATAACTTAATTTCTCTAATGGTGGCAGCTCATAGTGCAGGAGAGTTGATGCCCAAAATGTGTATGTCATATTGTTTGATGCATGCTGAAAATCTTACCCTTTGTAATAGTTTGTGGAAAGAGAGTTTTCTTCAGCCTGCCTGAGAAAAGGGAGAGTGGCCTGTTGAGAAGCCTGACTGGGGCACAGGGTGGCTGTTTTATGTGCTCCTGAGCAAACCACTAGCTCTGTCTCCCCAGATGTAGAAAAAGAGGTTGTGTTTGTCTGTTAGGGTGTTATAAATCTGTGTCTTTAGTATCCATGGAAGTACTTTGAGGTTCTCAAAGACATGTGCTAAAGGAGTACAGACTCCTAACTGGCCTGTTCTGTCATATAGGGATGTTGGCCAGCTTCCTAGACTTCAAATATTTTTTTCAAACCAGGGTCTGCCAGTTGCTGATTGAAACATAGAGAAAAGCTAAGTTCTTTTTGATGCTTCAGTTTGTCTAATGAATCAGGAATAAGGGTAATTGAATTTATGAAATAGAATAATCATGAAAAATGAAGGATGAATTAGCACAGTTTTGACCCAAATGCACTGGGGAGAGGGGGCAGGATGAAAACCTGTTTTAGTTAATGTCTTCCTGCACATACTTACCACAGCAAGCTTCCTATTAGATGATGCACTACTAAGTAGGTACTTCTTAGACATACCCTTAAAATTGGTCTTGGTGATTAAAGATCATAACTAATACCAAGAAGTGCAAAATGTGTAGTGGTTTGCTGAGTTTGAGCTGGGATGTCCAGGCATAAAGGCCACTGTAGTAAAGCACTGAGCACCTCACCTCTGAAGGGATTTTTTTTCCTTGCATTATTGCTACTGCAAGAGATCATAAAGGCCAGTTGGCATACCCTCTGTCTGAGATTTCCCCACTCACTGAATTGCAGGACCAGGCAAGTTTCAAAGTGCCAGTATTGCAGAGCTCTAAATGACTCCTGAAAAAGCACCATTTCTCTCTGATAGTGTTCAGTAGCTTTCATTAGACAGCTTGCAGGATCTGCTTGAAAAGAACTCTCCTTTCCACTTACCTCAATGGTGAAGCCATTACTGTCATAATGCACTTTATTTGTCAGCAGTTCATTGAATAGCAGTCTAAAACTTGCTTCAGGACCTAGGTAGCTCATTGTGTTATCAAAAGTGCTTTGTTGAGAACATTTTCCAAGCAGCCTGCTGATAGCTTTATATTTGATTTATTTCTTTACTTTAGACTTCCATCTCTGCTTAGATGTTGTGATAATAAAAATGTCAAGCAAAGAATTTAAAATTTATGGGATTTAATGTGGATTTCTGTTCTTACATTTCTGAGAAACAAATCTACCTTCTGAAATCCATACATTTAGTTACTTATAATCTATACAAGTTTATTTTGTTGACATATTTTGCAAAAGCATTGGAGATTTTCCTGCTTTATACTTATTTATTGTTCTTAATAGGTATTGTCTTTTGATGCCTATTTTGACGAGGAAGTGCCTGACAAAAATCAAGAGCTATATAGAATCAGACACTGCAAAATATACTTCTACCTTGAAGATGATACAATTCAAGTGCTTGAACCCCGAGTGAAAAATAGTGGCATACCTCAAGGTATCTATTTTTAATAGCACTTGGTTATTTTTACTTTATATCTTTCTTCAGTACAGCCTTGGTCCATTCCAAAGGATACGTAATGTGACTTCTTATAGTCAAAATGGGATGTAAGTGAACAGGTACAATTGTCTTTTCTTGCTACAGATTATAATGTGAACTTTTTTGTTGTCTTAGTTTCTGAAGATGTAGGTTTTGAAAGGCAGAATCCCATCCCATATTCAAACATACATTTTTTTTCTCTGATAGTTTTTGGAAAGCATATGATGGTCTGTCTTTTGTCAGTGTTGTGTCCCTTCTGCAAAAGCGATTTGAGTTCTAGGTCTCCATTCTGGAACCTAGCTCCTCCTGTTTTGGCACTGACAGTAAGTTCTCTAGCAGCAGCTCTGTATTCTCTAGCAGCAGCTCTGTAATTGTTCATTATCTGCTGCAGTATCTCTGCTGTTATTGAAGTAGTGTGCCTTTTGTGCCTTTGTCTGTTGTTTTTTTTATGATTAATGTGCCCTTGGCACAGTAATTTTTCCTTGACGCCTCTAAGTTAAGAAGCTACTGTGCCTCAATGCCACATCACTGTGCTTGGGCCAGCCTGAGGACTTTTGGAGGCAAGTTTACTGAGCTGATTTACTGGAGTACTAATGGACTTGGTTTACATTAAGAAAATGTGACCTAGCGGTCAACATCCTGTTGCAGAAGGGAAACACAGCTGCTGCTTCTTGGTGTTTATGGGTCACTGCCAGAATTAAAAAGTTTTCAAGGGATGTAGTCCAGATAAGCAGGATGTCTTGGGATGAGTATCTTGGGATGACTGCGCCTCCCAATCCCCAAAGATATTTTTTACATTCTGGTGGATCTTAGCACAGCAATTTTAAAAAATAAGTTAACCACGTAACTACCATATTCTTTTCCAAGATGAGCAGATGCTATCAATTTCTCTATCTACAGAGCAGGATAACATTTAAAGGTGTTATGTGCATCATTACTGTTAGATCTGGGATAAAATTACCTGTGAATCTTTTCTTAAACCAGTAATTCAGGTCCATCTCTCCCCGTGTTGACTAGTTCTTGTTAGAAATCTTGTTGGCTCTCTGGCAGGAACTGATTTTGAATTCAGAGAAACCTCATCCTACTCCTACTTGGGCAAGTGCTTTTTCAAGACCTGAAGAAAGGCATGTTGGATCTCTTCTGGGAATTTACAAGTTAGTTACCCCCTACCTGCACTCATATATGTGAGGCAGGAGACATCACTGGGTTTGGATTTTCTTTGTCTTGTGTGTCACAGGAGTGTGAGAGTCTGTTTCTGGATTTTGAGCCTTAGAACAAATGGCCAGCAACAAAGAAGTACAGTTAGCCTGAGAGTCTTTGAGAAAGAAGATGGAAGCCAGGTTCATCAAAGCAGGATAAAGCTGATGCTATCATCAAATCTAGCTATAGGAATGAGTCATTTTCACTGTCTTTGTAGTAGGGGTTGTGCAGGCTGTCCCTTCAGGCCTGATGTTCCTGGGGTGACAGAAAGACTACAGTTTCCCCCTATTTCCTTTGTTGCATCTTGTGTTAACAGTTGTTAGAGTCACTTTGGTACTGGATCGAAAATTAACTGAATTATATTAGACAGAAACAAGAATTCTCTCAGTCTTCCATGCAAGGATGTTTTGAAGGCCTCTATGACTTTGTATGAGTACTTTATATGGGATACATATGTATGCACAAGGTATTAAACTGATGGATTAAGAAGAAATGTTCCAGGATCTCAAAAGTGCACTAAATTTATTTGTTGCTGATACCTGGGCTGGTAAGAAACCTCTTTATATTGATTGTGTTTAGGAAGAAAGTGATTCTGTAGACTGAAAGGCCCAAGGACTGTTTGAGATGATGATGAGGCTTCACAGTTGATGTGAAGATCTAAATAAATTTTCTTATTATCCTAGAGATTAATATGATGTAGAGGAAAAAATGTGGTGGAGATGCCTATCAGAGAATTCTTTATTCACATGCACTTGGGTATTGACTTCATACTCCAAAACTGAAGAACAACCACAAAGTTGTTATATTAAAGGCACTAAATATTGTTGTTGAATATATGCAAAACCAGTATTTCTTAAAGGGAAATACTAAACCATTAACTGCTAGTCTTACTCCATTTTCAATCAAAAATTGTCCAATTGCCTCTTTTATTATAGTTATACATACCTCTTATATTATTCAATTTCCTTGCCCTGACTGAGAATTTGTAAGCCTGAGGACAATAGAAGTATAAAAGTCTGCATTGTGAAACTGGTAAACTGAAACACAAAGGAATGAAAATCTTGCCCATGATCATGCAGAAAAGGTCTAACAGGATGAGGCACTGAAGCTCAGTATCTTAACCACAGCACTGTTCTCAGCACATCTGCTGAAATACATCATTTCAGTTAATTAAAATGACTGGGGTTTGTGAAGGAGAGTTGCAGTGTAGGGAAGCTTCAGTTGTTGAAAGGCAAACTGCACTGAACAGAAGAGCACACGTGTAGGGATGTGGTGAAGAGAGAAGTGTGGTAACATCAGGAGCAGGGTAGGCTCAGTTGGAGAGTTGCAGTGGAAGGAAAGGAGTTGTGTACAGAAGGAATATCAAAAAACAGTGATGGAAAAAGTGGAATTGAACTGGTGAAGATAGAAGATGGTGATAACCTTAACTTGGATGTTTATCCCGGTGGAAAAGATGTAAAAGAGACAGCTGAAACAGCTGTTCTCAGGAGTCTTCTTGAAGAATAGGTGTAGAAGTGGTGGGGTAGATCAAAGGTAGGTAGGTGGTGGGATAGATCAAAAGTAGATCTTGTGAAGTTGGCTGGTTAATGCCTTGAGGCCGTGGGATTACCAGTGCTTGTGCCATAACCCACAAATGAGAGCTTGATGGTCTGAGTGGGTGTCCATGGATATGGTGGGATCAGAGAAATGTAGAAGTTTCCCACTGTATTTGCCACCGTGGGTAGTACTTGTGGCTTTGCAGAAAAAAACTTGGAGAGGCTTAAGGATTGCAGGAAGATTTGGTGAAGGAACAGCTGTCAAAGAATTTCTAACTTTGATTATAACTTTACAAAAGTAAAACATATTGGCTTTGGGAAAAAATAAAAAGTTAGAAATGTGCTTTTACCGTTGCTGAAATCTCAGAGTGACAAAGTGAATGATCTGTGGGAAATGTATTTTGGTGACTTTTAAAATTGCTTTGTGGAATTGGCTGCTGTACTTGGACATGGATTTGGACAGATAAGGTACTACTAGATAACTGAAATTTAAACTTCATTTAATTTTGGAAACTGCCTTGCTATAGTTTGAACTTTGGAAAATATTAGAAGCATTAGAAGAAATCTATACAAACAGAGAAATTCAATGCAAAATACAGAGCAATGCAGAGGCCAGCGTGAACTTGAGAAACCAGAATCAAAGCAAAAAATACCAGGACAATCAGAGTGCTCAAGAGCTAACTAAAGATAAGGGAGTACAGAGTGACGAGAATAACAGTGAACTCAACCACATAACAAAGTCCACAATGTTCTTCCAGAGTTAGAATGCTAATTACTCTTCCCATATAAAAAGAAATACTCCCATAGAGAGCCAGACTAGATATGGCAGTGCAAGTGTTTTGTAGATCTAATTCCCAGTTAACAGGACTGTGGCTGGCTGATACTGTCTTATCAAAAGGTCATTTATATCCCATGAGGTCGAGTGTAGCTTCCAGTGCTATCCAGGCCCTGCAAGCCAGACCAGAGTGGAGCAGCTGGCTGGTTTCCCCAAGGTCAGCCAGCTGAAAAAGAGAGAGGAGCTGCCTGCTGGCTGGGTTCCCAAGGCTGGCTGGCTGGAGAGGAAAGTACGAGCAGGAAAGTGAAGTTGCAGTCAGTTCCGCCAATATAACCATTATCTTAAGAGTTTAAGACTTCCCCTGAGGCCTTGAAATAATTGTGCTTTTGCCATACATGATGGTGGCCAAATCATGACCTTGCTATGTTCTCAGACGGGTGAATAAGTGAATGTATTAAGCTCCCTTGTTTATTGTGTTGCAGGGATAGTAGTGGTTGTTTCTCCTCCTTTCTGTGCAAGCAAAGAGTGTACAAACTCCAGGTGTTACCCGTTCCTCTCCTCTCTCTAAATGCACTCTTGAGTAGCACAGAGGTAGTCAGAAACCTGTGCTGAAGAAGAGACTAAGAAGAGACTGCCCAGTTTTGTGAGCTGCCCCATAGTCAAAAGGCCTATGGAGGCCTCCTTAAACTGATGCTGTAGTTGGCAAATAATCAGAAGCCTTGAAAGAGGAGAAGATATGCTACAAATTATAGCGTGGGAACTCGATGCCACCACACTTGTCAGGGAAAAACAGTACCCAAACTCTCTTTACAAGAGAGCAGTATAGGAGAGCTTTAGCCTGGCCAGCTGCGAATATTTAAAATAATGCTTAGTGGTGCTAAATAAACTGACAAAAGACAAAAGAAACATCAAAAGTAGCCATCCATCTTCAGCAGCTCGAGTGTTGCGCATGCCTGGATCCTCCTTTAACAACTTACAGTAAATTTCTAGAAGTAGAAATGTAATTATTCAACAGAAGGAAGGACAATTTTAAAAATGCTGAGACCTAACCTCAGCTGATCAGCTTTTATTAAATTTCAAATTCAACAATATAAAATGTATCCTCTACATGGAGAGAGCAGCCACAGTGATACCTAATAAAAGCAAAGGGTTGCTACAGATATTATCTTTTCAAGACGTTTTCCATTAGGAAAGAAATTTTTGTCCCTCAGAACAAAATGGGCATGTGTATTATACTTTGACAAGTGATATGAAAAACTGGCTGAAGGCTTATTCACCAGTGCTGAGGTGAATATACCCTCAGAAGATAGCTCATATTAGAAAATTGTCAACCATTATGTTTTCACTAAAATGATGATTCAACAGGATTTGTATTCATGTGGGGACTGTTCTGACTTAGCGCATTATCTGTTGATTTTTGTAGGAGTGATGCAACGATTAGCCAAAATCAGGTAATATATTTTAAAGTATGTGGGTTTGTTAATGGGAATGCAATGCAGTTTTGCATTGTGTTAAAATGTGCTAATTACCATGTTTTCTAACTAATTTTTCCATGAGAATGCATCTTAAATATGGGTATAATTAGGTTTAAACAGGTAGAGGTTCAAATTTGTCTTACAATTAAAGGTCAGTAACCAGGATGTCAGCTTTGGTACATGTGAAACATCAGGATGCTGAATGCATCTTCAAATAATTATTTTAATGGAAACTTAAAGTAAATCTGCTTTGTTGCTTTATTCCCCTGAAAAATTAAGGGTATGTTTTCTTTGTAGGAGTTAGAATTTAACAAACAACTCTGATAATGTGGTAGTGGAAGGTATTTCCACACAGATTAGTCCTTAGGAAAATAAAATGAACAATAATAAATTTCCATGAACTAACTTAGGAATAAGGCCCTTCAAACACTGAACAAAGCCACACAACAATATCTTTCTCCCTCCTCCTCTGCCTCTATTCCCCCTCTTTCCAGGTCCCTCTCCACCCCCACCTACCTCCAAAACAAAATAGCAGTGCTGGAAAATCATCAAACAGAACTCAGTGGGAAATACTACCAGATGCATAGCTGAAGGGCACTGGATAGAGATCCAGTTCTGTAGTAAGAGATAATGAGATAGACCTTTTAGATAATTGTGTCTAATAAATTATTGTTGTAGTATTAGGTTAGTACTGGAACTATTTTTAGTCTTAGAACTTTTGTGTGTTTATTATAGTTGTCTTAAAGTTGTACCTTTTATAATTACTGAAATTTTAAAGTTGTTGGGAACCTATGGTGGCAAGGAATTATTATAATAATATTGGTTGGTGGTTCTTGCTGGTCTTAGCCGGTGGTTATCTGCATTATAAAGCTTGTGTTACAGAGGTGTCAGGGTCGGTAAGTCCCGCAAAGAGCCTGATGTTGAAGGCTGGACCATCTTTTTATTCCCTGCAGGGTGTTTTCACACAACTATATTGAGGTATTGATGTGGCAAAACTTTCACTGTTGTCCTTTTTGTTCTCTCATAACGCGAAAAGAAGAGTTCAGTCCCAGCTGTGCTGATCTGCTGTTCTTTGTGAACTCTAACTTCACTTGGAATAAATCATAGCTCATCATGCATCTGCATACCTTTCTTTAATGTATGAGTTAGGTATTTGTTTAACCTACAGAGGCTGTAGCTTAATAAGCTGTTTCTAAAATACTTGTAGTATCACAAAATTGTTGAGGGTGGAAGGGCTATCTTAAGATCTTCTAGTCCAACCCCTCTGCTCCAAGCAGGATCAGCTAGAGCCAGATGGACAGGGCCATGTCCAGTTGGGTTTTAAGTAACTCCAAGAATGGAGACTTTCACAACCTTTCTGGGCAGCCTGTTCCGGCATTTGATCACCCTCACAGTAAAAGTGTTTTCTTGTGCTCATATGAAATTGTGTATCTTTTTATTTGGGCCTATTACTACTTGTCCTATCAGTGGGCATAACAGAGAAGAGCCTAGTTCCATCTTCTTCATTCCCTTCCATCAAGTATTTATAAACACTGATAAGATTTTCCCCCGAAGCCATCTCTGTTCCATGCTGAACAAACCCAGCTCTCCCAACCTTTCGTCGTGTGAGAGATGCCCCAGTCTCTTAATCATCAGCATTGAGTACTTTTGAAGCATTACCCAATTCACTAAGGTATTTGTGAGTTTTCAGCTGATAGACCAATAGCAGTTTTCTTCTCTTTTAATGTGGTAAATGTAAACAAACACAATGCTCTCAGAAGAGCAGTCCTTTCATTTAAAGACCATCAATAAGAAAATTAAGTATGTGCTTATTTTAACAACTGAAAATGTCTCTCTTATTCTCTTCTTCTTCTCCATCCCTTCCCTTTCTCTTTTGGATAGTGTTCCTGTTAGACTATGGGTTATGAGTTCCTGGCTGTGTATTTTTTGGGATGGATTCTTTACTAGAGCCCAGCAATCAGCCCAACTCACCTCTGTTGTCTCTACTTTCATTGTGCTCCTTAAGGAAGCTCAGTTGGATGTGCCTGCCTCCATGCTTGATAGGTCACACTTTTTTCCTTGGTGGGGCAGGTTTTTTCTCTCGCCTTAGTGACATATTGCTCTCCTCATGCTGCAGAGTGTACAGGCATAGAAAATTAGCAAGATCCTTAGAGCAAAGGATGTTTACTCTATGAATTTATTATATTTTATGTATTTATTTATTATTTAATTATTATTTTACAGGAACGATTGTTCGACGGCATCGGATTCCACTTCCACCTCCTTGTGAAGATCAGTTCTATACTGTAGATCATTTCAATATCAACATAGAAGTAACATTTTATGCCCGGAAGTATAAGATAATTGATTGTGACCAGTTTACAAAAAATTTCCTGAGGAAAATGGGAGTTAGATTAAATCCTCCCGCAAGTCGTCCAGATGATCCGTACACCCAAGACAGGCAAAAGGTCAGATGAGGCAATAATAGTGAAAACTTGATTTAATAGAAGTGCCATTGCTATTGCTATTAGCAATATGCATTATATAAAATACTTCTCTAACAGCAAATAGAAAGTAGCTATTTCAACATTAGTAAATCCCAAGAGAAAACTTGCTTTAAAAGATTTTATTCTATGGCTCACTGTACTTACATAGTACTGAGTTTCTCCTGATGTGTTCACACACCTTTAGAAACAGAATGAAATTAACTGATAAAAATAAAATAAACCTCTCACTGTTAAACTGAAAAAGAAAAAAAAAAAAAAAGGACCTATGATATATTCTACTTATGATTATGCTTGAACTTATGTAATGATAATAAACACTTTTAAAGGAAGATCTAATTGGAATTGTGGTTCAAGCACACCCATGTCTTCCTGCAGACTCACTTGTTCTATTCATAAGTCATCTTTCATCTCTAGCCCACATGTTATTAACAGCTCTTTGCATATGTGAAGCAAATTCTTCTGTTACACAGAACCCAGCACTCTGCAGTTTGAAGAGTTTTGAGGTTTTATTTGAAGGCAGTTCCCTCTTTCATGAGTATATGGGAACACATACACATCTCCTCCAAAAATCTCACTTGCAGCTCCTAGATGCTATATGGATTCCCTTCTGCAGGATTTGTGGTCTTTACTCTGGGAATGGTAGTGGGAGTGATGTTTTCTGTAAGGAATAGTGACAGTTTCTTTCAGTTTTGTTTTTCTTGATCAGAATGAGTGCAGATGGCACTGTAATTTTCTCTTGACCTGACTCTGTTAGGGCTGTTGGCCCACCATATACAGCCGGTTGTGATAAATCCAGCCTAGTAGTCTGAAAACAACAAATACCCCGTGAGTCTGTTCCATTCATCTTAATCGTCCTGTTGAAAAAACTGCTGCAGCTCTCAGCAACAAAAATGGAAGGTAGTTGTGACTGAGATGTGTAACAGCAATTTGCATGTCTCTGAGGCACCCTCAAGCCAATGTGTTGGTTTCACTTAATTAATGCTTTTAGGCTTTTTGCAGTCCCTCAGTGAAAAGTAGTATTTGTAATACATCTCCTAGTTCTGCAGAGGGGTGACTCAGGCTGGCCATAGGTTGCTTCTCCCTTACTCAGGTCTTGCAGGTAACAGGTGTGTATTAACACATGCTGAGTTGTCTTGATATTGGCAGGCTGTGTCAGCGTTTTATATGGTACTACATAACCTGCTTAGATTGTGGGGTTTTTTTTGTAAAAATAACAAGCAAAACATTCACATGTTGTGCATATGTGTGCCTAAAGAGGATGGAGAAGAGAAAAAGGTTTAAGAAATAAGAGAAGGCTAAGAATTACTAAAATCTATGTCTTAATATTCTTACTTGTTGAGAAATTACAGAAAAGTTATTCTGGCTGCTTTATGCTCTCGCTTTCCTGTGACTAACTCGTGGAAGGTGATTTTTTTTATTTATTGAGGGCAGATTGCTCCGGACTGCTTTGAACAGAGTTAAATTGGTTTGTACCAGACTCCCAGTAGATGGCCAGAAACTGAAGGTATGAAAGGAAGTAAGGAATACTCTGAGAAAGTGATACCAATGAAAAATATAGCAAATCCCTTAGGTTCATATTTCTGTGTTGTTGGAGATGATACCCCATGGCTGTTGATATTGTCTGTCTCTGTGGCTGTATTTGGTTGTTCATTGCATTTTCAAAGGTCAGGATGTAGGAAAGATGATGCTGGGAAGGTAAACAACTGACTTATAGCCTATGAGCATGATGATGCTTGAAATGGCAAGTACTACAGATCAGCAAGGACATTGGCAGACAGAACTTGGTTCTGCTCTCATTATTTTAAGGTTTTGATGTTCTGAAATAAAGTACCTTTTCTTTCTCAGATTTTTAAGGCCAGAAGATATATCAGTGGATAAATAGAAATTTAGACAGTGATATAAACTACTCATAGTCAACAGTTCTTTCTGTTCAGGCAGTTCAGCTTACACTGTCACCATTCTTCTTTCGAAGCAATTTTGCAGAATTTTGTAGATTAGGACTGTCTTGCCCCTTTAACCCATTTTGGACATGATGGATTTTGACTTAGAAAAAGCACCCTGTTCATGTCACCATTTATGTGGCTGTAACTAACAGTATGTAAATGCAGTCTTCAGATTCAAATCATCATCCTGGGATCTAATTTAAGGCAGTGCTACTGGTTTTGTAGCAACCATGACTATAGATGACCTTTGTCATAGGTCACATAAACTGGAATAGATCTTTAGTTGGAGATCTTCTATTCCTTTTCAGACTGTTGGGTATATATGGAGAGGAGAACATATGAACCCAGCCCCCATCAACTGTATGACATAAATCAAAAGTTAATAAATTATGGATGAAAGCTAAAAGAAAGAAGCCAGCAAACACGAAAGAAATAATTAATTCTTTATGCCAGATGATTTATGAAAAATAATTTCCAAGGAAGTAAATTGGGAAGGTGAGGCTATTGGGAGTTGTAGTCATTGGATTACCATGGATAATTTATTGAAATAAATTAACAATTCCCTGATCTGAAGGATGTTATTGCAAGAAAAACAAGAATCAAAACAATCCAAAATTATTTTCATCTGTTTTCTGAGGGCACAGCAACCCTGAAAATAGTTCTTTGGTAATGGCATAAATAGTGTAAATGTAATTGTGTGGCATTATTTGAAAATCCTAAAAGCATATTAAAAGATTTGCTGGTACCCTGAAGTTTGGAATCCTGCTTTTAAGAGCAAATAATTAAAAAGTTGTTTATCTTAATTTCTCCTTTATCTGCAGATTCTGGATAGTATGACACCATTTCGCCCTTATGAGCGCTTTGACACTTTGAAACAATTTCTAGAGCATGATGGACATGTTTTACGTTTTTTCTGTGTGTGGGATGACCCAGAATCCATGTTTCATGACCCACGAGAACTTGTTCTGCACTATTATTTGGCTGATGATACTATTGATATTAAAGAAATTACACCAGTAAACTCAGGCCGGGATAAAGTTCCACTTTTCCTCAGAAGAGATAAGCTTCCAAAGGTGAGGAATGAAAATTTCAACTTATTTCAAGTTCTTCAGCTGATTGCGAAACATTAAATGCGTTGTTTTGAAAATCGTATATTAGGATTGTAATAATATTTAGAAAGTGTCATTAGATTATTAATAAAAATTGCATGATTAGGTTTTACACACATATTCATAGGATAGTTCAATAAGCGATGGAAAAAAAAAGTTTAACCTTCTCATGCTTAAATTAAAAGGAGAGAAAATTTAGGCAGAAAGGTATCCTATGATTTCCTTTCTCCCATGTTAGTGTATTAACTTAAATGTTTTAATAAAGCTCTGCAGTGATGGAAAACCAGAAGATTAACTAATATTGATAGATAAACTAATGTAGAACTGAGGTGAATTCAGATTTGATCCATGACTTGTATCTGGAACCTTTGGAAAAGTATAGTTTTAGTATTCCATAACATTACTTCTGTGTAGCAAATCTAGAATGATCTCTTAAAATTAAGTTCCTAGATTTGGGGCCTTATGCAAAGCTGGTTAAATAGGAATCCATGAATAAGCTTTTTCAGGCATTAATCAGGTGCTTATTTGAGAAGGCTTCTCTCAGAGAAATCTTCAAGAGGGTTGTGTCCTCTGTAACCTATTATGATTATAAAATTAACAAGCTGGATACACTTCTGTATCACTCCAGACAGATCCTGATGGTGGAATAACTTAAACCCACAGCTGGAGTAAACTACTGGGGGATCTTTTCCCGTCTTCCCTTCTAATATTGACAATCTATTTATGATGCCATAGATGTACAAGAGATTTTATAGTAAAAACCTAACAGCAAAATATTGCACTTTTCTCATTTTGTGCATCCTCTGTTCCGAGCTGCTGATTTAGCAGTAGCTCTGTGTAAACAGGCGTCTTCTTCCATTGAAGTGCATGGGGTGTAAGAGAAGGTGGTTTGGTTACCCATTTTGGTTACCCTGCATCAGCAGTTTGTTAGTAATCTAAAAATATGTAGGTGTTTGTCTATTAAGTATGATATTAGTGGGCTAAATTATTATTGTAATTTTGAAACTCCCAATAGAAATAGAAATCTCCTGTATTTGTGCAGTGGCTAACAGAGTAGGACCAACCCTGAGTGGTTCTTCTGCATGTTTTTGTAACTGACCAATCAAAATAATAGCTTTTAGAGCAGATGTTGACACTGATGTGCTGCTTTGGGTGTGCTAACTTCTGCTTTCTGTTTGCTTCCAAGAAAAAGGAGACTTTACTCTTGGATACACAATAAGATTCTGGGTGCTTCTTTTGGAATACAGTACTGGTGTTTGACATATATGCTGGCTAGTAGGTTTGGTGGTATAAATTTGACTTAGAAATTACTAAAAAGTCTCCCAAGAAAATACTACAGTTACAGTCAGTCTGTAAAAAACTTGCTAGTTCTAAGGTAATTGAGTTCTCTTTCTTCACTGTTAACTGTATTTCTTAAGAGTTGGTCTCTTTTCTTGCAGCATGCTCCCGTTGGGCTGTATCAGCCAGGTACAATCACCAATCGCACTGTTCTCAATGTGCTTGGGAATTTAATAGGAAACAAAGGCCGTTATATTGTGGACAATCGTAAGGTCAGTTATTATTGAATGCCTCTAGCTGTTGAACGTCTTTATAGTAGCTTTCATAATTTATGTGGTTGTTACTCTCTACAACAGAGAGAGTTATTTGTAAAACTGTGTTGCCACTGGAGAATAGCTCAAATGAAAACTACTCAGATTTACTGTATGTAAATACCACACTTGTAAAAGTAAGGTAGCTTAGCATGACCCATGCTAAATGAAAAATACTTTCAAATGGACTGTGAAGGTTATATTTTAAATCACACACACTAAATGATCTAGATTTTAAGGAAGGTTGTGGGATTCTGAGATTTATAAAGCTGCTGTGCAAGTGTTCTTCTTTTATCAGACAGGAGCTGTGCACCAGGAATTCTACAAAGACAGTGACCTGAAAATAGGGGCAGTAATTAATGTGTGGGGAAGGAAGATAATTCTCTGTGATTGTGATGAATTCACTAAAGCATATTACAGGACAAAGTACGGAATCGGTAAGTAGTGATAATTATCCTTTCCGTATGAACATTTTTATACTTCAGAGTTTGACAGAGCTGTCTTCGGATTTTATTACTGACAAAACATGTTCATTAAAACCTTTAGCAATAACAATCTCTTGTAGGCTGTTAACAGCAAAGCAGTAATTTTGCAGGTGATCCAGAAGGGTTTTCTTCTATATTACTCTATTGAAAACTAACACATAATGTACATGTTCTGTTCCTAACTGCCTCTATTTTAAAACTAGAATGACAAAATAGTCATATGGATAAACTGCCATTTCTTCTTCTCTCCTTCACCCTCCCATTCCAATCACTGTGTTTGCAGTCAGAAAATAGGAAAGAGCATGTAGTGAGTGGGTAAGTAGAATGAGCTCAATTATTCCCCATTATGCTATATTTCATTTTATATGGATGTCAGAATCCTCGCGTAATCAGATTTTCTGAAACAACAGCAGTACTCTATCACATTACTGGTTTTTACAAAGCAGTTTTCTGTATTCTGGACCATTAAAAAATATCCTGTGAAATTTCAGCACTGAATTCTGGAAACATTTAGCAACTCCGTCCATAATGGAGAAGCAGAATAGGTGCTTTCATTTATCTGTCTTTGAATCCCTCCAGTCAGACTTGCTAATGGTTCTGTTATGGACATCTTCCTGCAAAAGCAACTTAGTTAATTTCTAAGTTTATTCATTCAATAAATATAGCTAAGTGTGTGTCTGTTCAGAGATGGTTGGAAGGATCCTAATATGGCCTTTCTCTGACACTGTGAAACATAATACCTGAGTAGACTATTTCTTTCAGCTTGACTTGTGATCAGACAGTGTAGTGTTTGGATCAAAGCTTGGCTGCTGCATTGGGGAAATTAAATGATGTAGCACTACCATTCAAACACTAAATTTCTTAATTGGCAAACATGTCTCATTAGGACTTTTTTAATAATAGCTCAGCATGTCTGTACCAAAATAAATCTTTTCTTATTCTAGCTGGTGTGTGAGGAAGCTATATTCAATAACCGTAGTATTATCTAAAATAATAGTGAGTCTAACTAACTCCAGAGATGCAAACCAGGGAGTTCTTCCCTGAGACTTTCTTCAGCCAAGACCACTGCCGCTGTTTGGCAGCAATAATCTCTGTCTGAGCAAAATGTCTTGGAACAGTGAATGGGGATTTCTCACAACAGGCAATAAATGAAATGCAGCTGACCATTCTGTATCAACCAAGCAATGCAACAACACAAAGTCTCCTCTCCTCCTATACTGCTGTCTCAGTAATTACTGGTTATGTGTTTGGATGTTAAAGTTAGGTGGTTTGCAAGTTAGGAGAAGTCAGAAGTTGCTGATATGCAGAATTCTAGAAAATTGGAACAGCAGGTGATGTAGTCATAGACTCATAGTATAGTTTGGGTTTGAAGGGACTTTCAAAAGTCATCTAGTCCATTCCTATTGTTCTGAGGCAGGATAGTGTATGTACACAGATTGTCACTGACTGGTGTTTGTACAGCCTTTTATCAGCATCCTTCAGTACAGATTTCTTTGCTGCCTGAGGTGTCTGGTCCTAACCTTATTGTTAAAAATGCTGTTTAATAGCTACTCTGAAGCTGGTTTGTGTAAACTGAGAGAGTAACTGTTTTGTCTTACCTTTATTGGACATGGAGAACAACTGCTCAGTATTGTCTTTTTATGACAACCTTGTACATATTAGAACACTATTCCAATACACCATCTTAGCACTCTAACCTCCTTCTGGGCCATTTGCTGCTAGGGGAAACCTTTCAGTCTTTCTCCATAGTCCATTCTTTAATATCCATGATAATTTTTTTCCTTCCTCCTCTCTTCCCTTGCCCTCCCCCCAGTGCTCTCTCCAGTTTCTCTGCCTCTTTAACATGAAGCACACAAAGATGTGCTTTATCTGAGATCTCTGGGAAACTGGGAAGTGCTTTACACATGTCTTTAAAGGATACATGATGGCAGAGACTCTGGCTAACATGAAAAAAAGTCCATCTTGATCCAGCCTGTCTTGTTCACAGAAAATGCACACTTTCTTAAAGCTAAGACATTCTTAGGATTTTCTGTGAGACTCTTTCCTGCTTTCCCCATCAGAATTAAAAAAAAATGGGGGTATGACTTTTTAACTAGAAGGAACCAGGAGTAGAATCAGGGTAGCTTTTGGCTTCGAAGCAGGTTTTGAGAGAGAAGGTGTGAGGGTTCAAGTTACAGATTTTTCTTGTGTCTGGTGGATATACAAGGTGCTGTCGGTGGGCTCAGTGCCACAAAGTGCCCAGCATTCTGCTCCCATCCAATTAAGCAGTTTGAGTCCAAGGAGAGCATTTACTTGAGTAGGAGTAAGCAAGTGGATAAATTAGTTCTTACATCAAGACACAATGCTTAGCACCTCATGGCATCAATCCAGCTGTTTGTTATTGTGTTTTCACATTACTCCCCTTCAGTTTATGCTCTTCTGCCAAAGCCATTAAAGAGGCTGACATTTATTTTTGACTATGCAGTTTCAGCATAAGTTGCTTGCTGATGGAATTTGCCCTTTAGGAGAATTAAGGGCAGTTTAGATTTCCCTTGAAGTGCATGATTATGATATCTGATATATTTCCAGTATTGGTGCCTGTTTTACTCTTTATACTGTTTGTAGAAAGGAAAGGAGTGCTTTTCCATGGGTAAACAATAGCTAATGCCCTTCAATAGGAAGCTAACGACATTACTGTCATCTAGCAGTGCTATGAATGCAAGAGAAAATGTCTTAATGTGTGATATTATCTGTCCAGACTTGCTAGTGCAGCCTCAGAGGTGGATATAAGTATTCTATAGCCATGTAGGTGGTGTGGTCACCCAGCTGAAATAGACTGATGTGCAGTGGAGGAAGCTGATACTTGTTCTTCTTGCTGAATACAGTATCTTAGCACAAAGTTGAGTATAAAGTGTGCTTTCTTAAATGGCTGATTTTTCCTGAAGGAACAAAACAAGCAAAATCTGGTTTCCTTCTGCTTTTCATTCAATGCCCCAGCACTTTCCAGGCCTGTCTGTTATGCCTTTTTGCAGCACCCTGCGGTCCCTCTCCTGTCCCAGCTCTCCTCACCCTCCCACCCCCTCATTTCTCAGGCTCCCTCCCTGACCTGCTGCCTGGGCAGAGCAGTGTATGGGGTGATCGGCTGGCCAGTACATGTGTGCTTTTGGCCAGGCAGCTGCTGCTGGATAACAGCTCACTTCTTGCTTTTCCCTCAGTGTGGGGGCATTAAAGCCTGCTGCCAATTTTCACTAGACTTGTCAGAGATCAGAGCCCTTCTGGCGTCTAACCTCTCTGCTCCATGTGTAGGAGACTGAGCAGCAGCTTCTAAATATACTTGTGCATTTACAGATGCCTTTTTTCCTCAGGTAACCAGAATAATCCTGAAGTAAGACTCTTCTGTGAGCACTGGATTTTCTTTAATCTTGAATGTATAAATTATGAAGATGGTGGTATTGCCATCTTCTTTTACTTCTTACCTAATCTGTGAAACACAATCTCACAAAAAGCAGGTCTCAGCTGTTTGTTATACATGTCCTCTTATGTATAGAGAACATCATGTTAACAATGTCATCCCTCCAGGGGTATTACCACCTCTCATATTGTCTAAGGCTAGTGGGATTTTTCTCTCCTGTTCTTGGCTGTAATGCTCAAAGATATTGGTCCTTTTCCTCTGAAGGCAGAATTTCTTTCCTGTCTGCTGTTTACTGATATTCAGTATGGTTATCACTTCAATCCAAACTAAGTAGCGCTTGACTCTTCCATGAAACATGGTTCCATTTAACATTTGAGGGTTTTCCTACAGTTCCTTCATTGAGGGCAGAAGGTAGTCTTACAGTGTGTACCAAAATCTTACAGTGCATACTGAAACTGAAAGCAGCCAAGCTCATTTAAACTGGTTTAATGCTGTCTATGTGGAAGAAAATTTCTTCTTGAGGAATTTAGTTTTTCTTCCTAAGGAGACTGTCACAGAATCATAGAATGGTTTGGGTTGGAAGGGACCTTAAAGATCAACTAGTTCCAACCCCTCGCTGTGGGCAGGGGCACCTTCCACTAGACCAGGTTGCTCAAAGCCTCATCCAGCCTGGCTATGCTATCTTCAGATTGTTTATATGCTAAAGATGTGGCTGGAGCTGTTTTGTTTCTTGCTGTTCCCATTGCTTGTTCAAGTTTCACTCCTGAGAAAAAAGTTACTAGTACATGGTAATCATTTGATGTACTAAATGAAATAAACCCCCTGGTGCCAGCTCATCACCTGCTGGCCATCAGTCAGTGCAGTAACAAGAGGTGAAACTGTCCATGGGGAAATTACCTGTGCTATTCTTTCCAGAAGTAGAAACTTGTAATCCCAGACTTTCAACTTACCCTCTATCCACTGTATATTCACACTGAAAATGTTACAGCTTGGAAGAAGAGAGCATTGATTCCTTTTCCAGACTGGACAGAGGTAATTTTCTTAAAGAAACAGTGATACCCTTGAGAGAAGTATATTTTATGTGTAAGTTGTCTGTCTGATTCCACCCTAACGGTGTGTAGCAGAGCAAAGATGAAACGCATTTTGAGTGGAGGTATGGCTGTATATACTATACATATCTCTATATAGTATACATATAACTCTCTCTCTATATAGACATATATATGCTACCGCACCTTGCTGGCCA
Organism: Coracopsis vasa; assembly: GCA_026283785.1. NCBI lineage: Eukaryota > Metazoa > Chordata > Aves > Psittaciformes > Psittacidae > Coracopsis > Coracopsis vasa. Next base: position 46,971 of record JANHGB010043349.1, on the reverse strand, counting down.
TTCAGAAGTTGCAGAAATGAGTTTTTAACTAGTTTCATAAACTGTATTTCTCCATGGTGATTTCTTCCTGATTTTCTTCATTCACAGGAGAGAGTCTGAATACATAATCCTTTTAAATCCTGGAAACTGCAGGTAGCACATACATGTCTCGTGTTGTTATCTTCAGTGAATCTGAATGAAGCAAGGTCATTTTACCTTGGATGGGATGGGAACCAAATGCTGAACTTTTCTTTGGACTTTGTTTACTCCAAGCTGGGGTTGTGAGGGATTCAACGTTCTGTCAGGGGCTAACGCAATATTCCTCTTAATATGTAGTTTCCTTTTAGCTTGTAAATCTAATTTTCATCCACATGTGCTGAAGTGCATACAAAGGGAATTTAGTGTTTCTTAATGAATGTTAATGTGGATACGCTGTGACCTGCATGTAAACTCATTAGCTTGTCTTTTATCAGCTTGACTGAATGTCCCAGCTTCCCAAACTCTTTTGGCAGGACGTGCATTGTTTGCAACTGCACAAAGAGAAAAGGTTTATTTCTGCTAAAAAGTGCTGTTCCAAACCTCTGGACTGTGAGGGAGAACATATTAGTGGAGGTTAATCACAGAATCTTAGAATGGGTTGGGTTGGAAGGGACCTTAAAGATCTCCTTCCAAATTTAAGGTCCAGAAAGTTAGACCTTAAATGCCCCTGTCATGGGCAGGAACACATTCCACTAGACCAGGTTGCTCAAAGCCCCATTCAACCTGGCCTTGAACACTGTCAGGGATGGTGCAGCCACAGCTTCCTGGGAAGCCTGTTGCAGTGCTTCACCACCCTCACAATAAAGAACTTCCTCCTTATATCTAACTTAAGATTACCTCTTGTCCTATCCATGCCACTTGTGTAAAAGGACCCTCTCCAGATTTCTTGCAGGCCCCCTTCAGGTACTTGAAAGGCTGCTCTAGGGTCTTCCTAGAGCCTTCTCTTCTTCAGGCTAAACAAGCCCAGCTGTCTCAGCCTGTCTTTATAGTAGAGGTGCTCCAGCCCTCTGATCGTCTTCATGGCCTCCTCTGGACTCACTTGAGCAGGTCCACGTCCCTCTTGTGTTGAGGGCTCAGAGATGAACGCAGTACTCCGGGTGGGGTCTCAGAGTAGAGAGCTCTCAGCAAGAGTAGAGGGGCAGAATCACCTTCGATCTGCTGGTCACGCTCGTTTTGGTGTAGCCCAGGTCACATTGAGCTTCTCGTCAGTCAACATCCCTAAGTCCTCCTCCTCAGGCAACGTATTGCGTAATTAAAAATTTAACCTCAAGGTTTATGAAAAGCATCAAGATGCTGATGAGACGAACCCGGGTTCCGGACCGAAGCGCCGTGGGGGAGCTGCGCGGGACCGTCGTGCCGTGCGACCACTAGGTGTCGCTGTGGTAGCGCGGGAGCCGCCCCGCGCGGCGGTGGGACACTCGTGTAAGCGGCACGCAGCGACCCGGCACAGTCCGTTTGAGGCCTCCGTGTTTGTTGTGACAGGAGTCGCCTCTGTCATTTGCATAACAGGGCACACGGAAAATGCCTCGAGAGGCAGTTTTGTCACAAGCGGTGTTTAGGAAGTAGTGTGGTGGTGCGTGTTTGCATGCACACGCTCTTCCGTGGCAAAGGCTGCTTTGAAAATTTAGGAATGGACTTTATATACCATCTGCTTCTGGATCACTGAAAGGGCACATGTGATTTACAAGGAGAAAAATGTTGGCATGGTGTTGCCAAACCCCTTTTTGACTGATTCAGGTGAAGGCATTAGCTCTTCGAGTCTGACCATTCTTCTAAGAGGTAAAGGCCAAAGGAGGTCTCGTGTTTTCGAGTAGAGGGAAGACTGGCATCTGAATGCTTTCAATATTTTTCAACTTTCATACTGCTTTTCAACTTATTTTTCAACAACACACTACTATTAATCAAGATTTTAAGAGAGTATGTGACTTTGATCGTCTGATATAGCCATGTTTAAAACATTTCATTCACATACTGGTTTTGAAAACATTCCGAGTGACAGCAGTTTTGTCATTGTCCTCTATTTGCTCTGAAACCTATGCTACAAGTGTAGGTTATTCAACTCTCTTCAGTTCTGAGTAGAAAAGTTAAGTTTCAAAGAAAACCCCTTTATTTCACTGGACCCACTTTTATACACTGGTCACTTATATCACTCTTTGCCCCCTAGGTTTGTGATCACTCTTCTTTCAGTTTGCCTCATGGTGCTTGTCTTTCACTTGCTAGCGCAGTCAGCTTTCCCTTCTTCAGGGCAGCATCTCCAACCCACCTGGGTGTGGAGGTGATGCTGCTCTATGCATCACTGGTTGGCTCTGACCTTCTAATTGCACCCATATTGTTGCAAGTTGTGGGGGGCAGCGAGCTGGGCTTGGAGCCATAGCAAAGAGGGCCTGGGCTGCCCAAAAATCGAGGCAGTGATTATTGTCCTCTGCTCAGTGCTTGTTAGACCTCATCAAGGTACTGTGCCTCTTTTGGGTCTGCCAGGGCAGGTAATACGTGGACCATCCAGCGCAAGTTCAGGGAAGGCCCCAGGAGGGTCAGGACAAGAGACCTCCCAAGGTCCCGGCCAACCTGAATTATCCTGTGTTCCTATGATTTGTGTTTCCATTTGACTCAGGTCTGCCTATTTACTTTCTGCCATATACAAGTTACTTTTTTCCTCTCACCTTTTCCATTAACCTTATTTAACCAGCAGACTGTATTACTTTGTTGAAGTTTTATGTGAACCCCACCAGCAGCTTGAAGCTGTGTGTCAGTGAAAGAGCAGTGCAGGGAAGTAACAAGGGGCCAAATGGGACCACAAGGTTTTCACCAAGAGAGGAGTAAGGAGGGACCATAGGATAGCAGGGCTTTTGGGAGAAACCCATATGGGAAGTGAGTGCAAGTCACTGACCAGACATGTCTTTGCTGAGTCAAGAGAGCTCCTGATGTGTATCTGGGACAGCTGGGACTATTGATTGCTGCACGGAAAGATGTGAGACTGAGGAAAATGAGGAAAAACCAAGATTCTGAAACTGTGGATAAAGTGACATGTGGACTGAAGCTATTGGCTTCAATGTATGAAATTATTCTTATATGTGTATGATTTAAATAATTAACAAAATTTTATTTATCGAGTCATTTATTTTCCTCTGACAAAAAGGAGAGGGCAGGAAACTCATAAACCAAGTATTTACTTAATCATGTTGTCTCAAAGGATAAAATGGAAAAAATGATTCAGTATTGTTAATTTATTATTTTATCACTTTTTAAAAAACTGTTTGGCTTTCCTTTTGCCTTAATGATATTTTTTGAACATTTTTAAGATATTAGATGAAATCCTGAAACTTTTGAAGAAATAATAATTTTGCTGCTGGCTTCTATGGAGTCTTTTTCTACCCTGTAACAGTAAGAGGGATCCTGGTTTGATTTTGATCAGTGCTCTGTTACAGAAATAGGCGAATAAGTATTCATATTGAAAGTTTAAATCCTTAGTAGAATGGCTTCATCAGAGCAGTAATTAGTAAGTCTTACTGTCTTTGTTACAGAGGATTTCACCCCAATTCCATATAAGGCTCCACCACCTCCAAAACCAGAAAAAACATTTCCTCCTTATACTGGATTTGGTTCTGAAGAGGATTCTCTGTGCTCCTGTATGGGTCTAATTCTCAAGCCTCCAGCAAAAGATTTCAAGAAATTCCTGGAGAAAGACAGGTATTTGAGTGAAAAAAAAATTCCAACTTTTTTAATTATGTCTTTTTGTGAAGGAGATAAATGTTAAGTAGGGACTTCTTTTTTTCAAAATAAGCAGCTCATCAGACTTTAAGGGACAGGAGCATGAGGACTGGTTAGTGACAGGGTACTCCAGTTTTCTCCGAACTCAGGAAAATTTCCCTTTTGAGAAAGCAAATATTCTGACCTTTCCATCTCATATATCCTTATCTGGCAGGAGAGATACCATGATCAGGCAGGTTGTTTTCGCAGGGTGAGCCTCATCCCCTGCACTCTGGATATGCTGACCCCTGTGATTTCTGTAAATGTGGGAAACTTGACTGCATAATTTGTGGTAGTGGGGACCGCATTCGTGCTTTCCCCTGTATATTTTTAAGGTTGGACTTTATGATCTTAAAGGTCTTTTCCAACCTAGTTGATCCTATGATTCCTTTCTGCTGTTTTCAGTGGGAATTTGATGGAAGTCTGCGTTGAGGAGTTGGGCTGCAATCATTCCAACACTGATTTGTTTTTCTGTTTGGCTTTCTGGCATTTACTTTTTTTGCCTGATGAATTTCATGCAGTTTGCTGTAGCAGTATTAAAGCATTAATCCTTTACTTTCCATTATGAAATTATTTGGTAGGAGTGTGGTGTTGAAGCCTAAGCTGAAAGCAAAGTTACATGCTAGAGATTCACCCATAGAACCTCCATAAAAGAAGAAAGCTATTAGAAACAGGCTTGGGAATGTATTGATAGTGCATATAGCGGTACTGTAAATCATTTAAAACATAGTCTTAACAAATATCCAACTAGTAAGATCATCTGGTGGGCCTGATTTTGTGGAAATAATCCTAGTATGTATTTCTATTCAGAATTTGATTTGAAAATATACATAACTAAATATGTTATTCCTTTATAATTTTTCTAGAAAGAACTTTTGAGCTTGATCTGCAACTGCATTTGAATACAAATTCATTCCAGACTTGCAGCAGAGAAGTATTTTTCCCCTGAAAATTATTCCTTTCTATCTGGCTGATTTTAGCTGGTTCTTTAAGCTGAAAATGTTTTCTGATAAAGTAGGGAAACTTCTGCCATTTCACTTCTTGGTCCAGAAATAGCACAATTAATGTATGCTACAAAACTCAGGAGGATTCATCTCTTAGTGATGAAATCTTTTCTCATACTCTGTTTTTGATTTCTTACCTCTTTTGCTTTTTAGGATTGGCATGGAAAGTAACATACTGCGCTTTCTTGCAAAACTCATCACAGATAGTCCTGTTGACAAAGATAGGAAATTTCTAATTTCCTACATCCTGAGTGATGACACCATTTCAGTTTTTGAACAGGTACAGCGAAACTCAGGTGAGATGTACTAATGTCTTGCAATCACTCCCAAGTTGCCTTGCTCATTTGATAAGAGCTTACAATAAACATTGTGGCCAGACAGCACTAGCAGAAGCAGGGATGTGGATTTCTAAATGCAGTGGGAATTACATCAGCAGGTCTGCTGCACTAGCTTGCATAGCTGAATGTCATAGTAATTTATAATCTTCGTCACTCAGAATAACACTCTTTATTGTATGACAGTACTTCAGAATATCCTTTGGGAACTGGAAGTTTAATGCATTTGAACTTTTATTACATTTTAATTTGCAAATTTGGCCTTTAAACATTTGCTTTTGTTGCAGATAACTTACAGGAATTGTATTATAACTGATGATAAATAGGGACAGGAAATGTAAGACATCAAGAATGAAAGAGTAAATCCTTTGTTTTGCAAGATTGTGTTAAGGTGTTATGAAATCAATATAGCATTCATTGTATAGAAGCAGCTCATGAAAGCAAAACAGCTGTTATATTTTTTAACATACATTAATGATGTAATGTTGAGCATACAAAGAATAAAGACTGCCCTGCGCTAGTGTCTGTACATGTGTGTGTATACAAAATTGAATTTCAAGAGCCATATCAATGTTGAAGTGACAAATGCTTTGTTACTTCTCAATTGCTTGATCACATTTATTCTATTGCTGGAGCATGGTCACCCAATGTTGTAATGGTTAAATTCTTTCAATCACTGTTATCTGTTGTAGGCTGCCTCCAACTGAGGATATGAAAGGTTTTGTGATTTTCAAGCATCTTTTTATTTCCTTGGAGTGTCTTATGCATGGATGGAAGGACACAGCACTGGGAGGGATGTCAGAAAGTCAGTCTGTCACTCAGAGAGATTAGGAAGCCTTGGCTAAACACGACCCTGTTGGAGATACTAGGGTATTTCTGTGAAGCCCACAAAACATCTGCAGGAGCAGTTTCAGAGCAGTTAACATCCAGAAGTACTCTGGCACCTCTCAATGTGCAGTTGAAGGACTGACTCTTAAAAGCTGCTGTCAGCCTCTGATAAAACCACAGAGAGAAAAAGGAATCAGGAAATCACATTCTCTCAAAGATAAGGGAAAAAGAGTAATAGAAGGTTTCCTTAGTTACCATATTAAGCTCTTGTGGAACTTTGTGGCTAGCTCTTTTTGTACTGCTTAAGTTGCCCTATATCAGCTTCTTGGCACAGAGCACCTTAGTATGTTATTTGGGGTGACCAGCTCAGTCTGCTCAGAACTTACCTATTTGGTACTCCCAGCTCACTGTTTAGAGGAAAGACTGTCCTAGGGAGGACTGTTCACTTCCCTTAGCTTCAGGCTTTGCTGCTAGCAGGTGACTTTCTAGGGTCCAGTTATTCAGCTTAAGGACTAAGTATTCTTGCCACCCTACACTTAAGCCTTTACTGAAAATGATTTCTGAAGTTAATCTTTCTCAGACCTGTGATGCACATCACATCCACATAAAATGAAGGTGTGGTGAATATCTAGACCCTTCTGTATTCCTAGAGAACTTCTGTGCCAGTGGTGCTACTTAGTCCTTTTGACTACCCCCTGCACATGAGTATGTTTTTGGGAAGGCCTGAGCCTTTTCAGTGCAAAGAACTTCTAATGGCATCTTTGTTTGTATCCAACTATATTAAGAATGCATAAATAGGAACCTCACCCCCAACTAGGATACAAACAATTCTCTGAGATATGTTTTGAAAATGTGTAGAGTACATGCTTAGGCTTCAATGAGCATTCCCAGTAAGCCCTACTCTCCACTACAATATCAAGATTTAGCATTGTTTATGGCAGCAGTGCCCTGTCATCATTATTTCACTAGTTTCCTGCCATCTAGTGGCCTGTAATTTATGCAACTTTTTATTACAGCTAAATACACATAAGCTTTTATATATATGTATATATACGTATATATATTTTTATTATGTAATGCTGCCGTGAGCCTCAAAAGCAGCTCAGTTTTCCACTCATGAATGAAATTTTTGATTGGCATTCTTTATGTCCAGAGACATGAAGGATGCTAAGGGTACAGCTGCACTGTTTAATTATATCATATATATATATATAATCATATGTATTGCCCATTCAGTCACTCCTGGTCACACCTTTGCATCACTGCAACTAGACAAGGCCCCAGGGAGCCTGGGACCCCTCCTGGAGGATGCTTAACTCCAGAAAACTCTCCTGCAAGGCAGTGATGACAAGGCTGCACCAGGTTTGGCTTGCCGCACCCTTATCAGTCGTCTAACACTGTCCCAGGAGGTTTTGCACACTCAAAAATTCAGGACCTTGTGCCACACCCAAGGGCTGCAATACATATCCTGAGTTTTATGCAGTAAAATGCCACTTTGTTTGACGACAGCACAGCCCTCATGTACCTTCAAACAGTCTGAACACACAAAGATTATAGCTGTGTCTTATGACCCCAAATTTATCACATAGCACCCAGAGCAGTCAGAGCCACACACTGTGCGGTGCAGATGAGATCAGTTGGTCAGGCTGAAAAGAGGCGGACCATATGGATGCCAGGCAAGAGGTTGCTTCCTGGCCTCCTTTTATTTTGGGATGAAGAATATATATGCTGGGATTGCAGCTGGGAGCTTGTTGAACATTGCTAGTCAAACAAAATGTGTAACCAATGTGTAACTAAAATAAATAGGTAAGTTTGCACACCAACAATAACAAATGCTTTAAGATGCATATGAAAGGCAAGCATCCTGTAAATGGGTTTTTAACTTCCCTGACATGTTAAAGTGGATGGAGTAGCTGACTTTCAGAGGTGGTAGGAAGGTGAAGTGGAAGGATGTGTCTAAGAACTGTCCATTGGAGAGTTTAGTGAGAACAGCCTTGATGAGGCAGGATAGAAGTAGGGTTGGGCGAGGACGGGTGGAGGAGGAGGGAGGAAGAGGTACAGCAGCATTTGGAAAGAGGCCTGGAACTGCAAAAGTTTCTTTGTTCCCACCTTCCTTCTTCTTTCTTCTCCCTTTCTCTTCTTTTTCTTCTCTCTCTCTCCCCCTCATTTTAGTCATGTTTGAAGGAAAAGTGAATGGGTTTCTTTCAGGTTAAGCATGAGAAGGTTTTGCAGAGTTCAGATAAAGGCAGAGAGGAAAAAGGACCAAGGCATGCAAAATGGAAGTGAAGAACATTTTTATGTGAGAAAGAAAAATGTTGAAGTGGATGGGATGGGTGAAGAGTAAGCTTGAGCACGTCTTAGGGGATGTGTTAAAACAGTAAATGACTCCCAAAATAACCATCTCTTTTGTGCACAGGTTCAAAGAGCTATTTTTGCCTTTTTATTTGCATGAATTGATGCAAATTGACAAGTGAAAATGTTTCAAATCTCAGTTCTAGAATGGAAGTAATAAGTTGCTCTTACTTTTGTCAGTCCAGCATTCTGAAGGTTGTAGAGAAGTACTTCACACTGTTAATAACATTAGGAAACTGCGTTTAAAATATACAGGCCTGGACATCTTGAAACACTTTTTGGGAAAGGGGTCAAAGTATAAGAACTTTGGCTCCCCATGCAGAAGAGCACAACCACTTTTTTACTCTGTGTAAAACCAAGCCAACAGCTGTACAAACACCTGCAAAGTCTGATCTGATCTTAATGGAAGAGGGTCTTTGGTTGTGGTGTTTATTTTGTGCTTTGAGCCTGGCTTTTGTAGATTTCCATCAAAATTTCTCATCAGATTTCAGTGTAAAATCTCTAACCCAATGAGATATTTTTGGTTGTTTTTCTTTATACCACTTGACATGAACTAACCCGTAACATTTAAAAAACAATTATGGAACTGAGGTATTACAATGAGTTTCCAACCTAAGTGCACAATTGCAGGGAAATAGAGACAAAAGTGAAATTCCAGTGTTACAGAGACCAATTCTATTTAAATATTACAAAGAGTTGCCAGGATTATATAACTCAAATTTTCATATTTATTTTAATGGCTAGGTGAAAAAGAATGTGCTAAGATTCGAGTTACATTAGTGATTTGAAATGTTTTTTGAGTCAAGCTAGGTCTGACCATTACCATAGTGTATTTTTTGTCTTTTGCTTTTATAATGCTAACAAAGGAATTAAGACAGACCTGCTTCAAACTCTGGTTTCATAAGTAGTTTGGATTTCACATTCATTTCTAATTTTGACTATAAAAGGCATTTTATTACATTGTTCATCAGCCTTTCATTGGACTTACATCACTACCTAATATGTAAGATGTCATTAAACATTACTAAAATATGCTTTTGGCTTTTGGCTTGGAAGCTCAAATATAAACAGGAAACAAACCCCAGGCACTCCAGAGTTATGGTAGGACACATATCCTGGTGAAACTAAACATGTGACAGAATGTTTTCTAGAAAGCTTGGTACATGCAATGCAATCTTGTAGTGCATGAGAGCATATTACTGGAAAGCAAAATGTTCCTTTTAGTATCTTATATACCCTTGAGTACCACATGCAGTTTCCAGTGGCATGAATAAAATCGTTATAATATGAAAAGAAATAATGTAACGTGCCCAATTCACAAGGGAAATAACAGATCACAATTAAATTGTATGGGCAGAACACTTTGAGGAAGATAGTGTCATATCACTCCTATCTCTATTTTACATTCAAAAGCCCTTAAAAACAAGCTCAAATTACAGTGCAGCAGAATTTGTGATCTTTGTAGGACTGTGTTATCCTAATTTGTGAAATTTTCTCTTTCTTTAACTGTTCAAGGATAATTGTCTGCATCTTACGTTTTGCTTCTTACATTTCTCAAGGGGTAGTCCTAAAGCTGGCAACAGGGTTATGGGAATGATTTGAAGAGGCACATTTCTGTCCCATTTTAAAGAAAAGGAAAAAGGGAAAGGTGTTTGGTAGGCATTCAAGTGATACATGCCACATAATATGCACAATATAACTGTTGCTGTGGACACTGACAGGCACAGTTCTTTTTGCACTGAGAGGGAGGGGGAGAGTATATTACGAGACAAGAAACTCAAGGATGAAAATTAATATTTAAATACAAATAAACTGGTTTGGAGAGGTTTGGGGCTTTTCTTTTGTGTGTTTGGGTTTTTTTTAATTCTTTTTTCAAAGTAGAGCCACAATTAATTATTAACAATTCTATTTCCATAGGGATACATGGTGGAAAGTTCTTGGAAAGAGGTCGCATTAAGAAGCCTGGGCAGGAGCTTTTTAAGAGTGAGCCATCTGAATACTTCAAGGCTCAGGATCTGTTTGTTGGAGCCAGAGTTTGTTTCCATGGTCACACCTTTCTTTTGGTGGATGCTGATGAGTACACTTTGAACTACATGGAGAAGCATGCAAATGAGGTGAAGCAGGCTCTTGTTATTTTCTATTATCTTTGAAGACTGTACCTTTTCTATATATTTTTTCAGAATTATTTATATCTAGTTTCTTCATCCAAAGCTCACAGTCCAGTGCTCTCTGATAGCAATGGGTTTAGGAGATGATATCTATGGAGTCTATGCAAGCTTGGCCACTCTCTACAGTCCTTTTCCCTTCTACTTTCTCAGCATCCACTTTTATTGTATCAGGGTTGTTAGAAGGTGTATTCCCTGCCTATTCCTTCTTGAGATTGTTTATGGACCTCTTGTTCCCAAATTGTTCTAACCTACAGATACTGTCTGTTTCCACAGCTTTCTGTGGTAGCAAGTTGAAAAGTTCACTGCCTGATACGTAAAAAATATATGATAAAAGAAGTATCTTTTATCTGTTTTAAACCAACCTCTCACTAGTTTAAATGCCAATTCTAGTGTTTTGGGGTTTAGTGAAGATCTCCATTCACCTTTTGCACCACCTTCATAATTTTGTAAATCTCAGACACTCTTCCCCCTCAGCCTTTTTAGTCTGTCCTTGCAAGGCAATTATCAGATGTGGAGACTGGAACAGTGCACAGTACTCAAGATATGAGCACATCCAAGTTAGAGTCTTACTGATTAGGCTGTTTTATTCCCTGAATTGATTTTTGGGTTCATGCATATTTATCTGCCAAAATGTTTCCATTGTAATCTTAGAAATTCATATCACAGTCAGAAATTTAAGCTTACAGTTTGTAACGAGTTTCACTCAATGCACACCTTTTGGTGTGGCCTTCAGAGGGGAAAGCAACAACAAATACGCAGCTGGGGTGCATATGCTTCATAGCTCATTATGGGGCAGCAGCATGGATTGTGCCTTCAGCAAACCTTCTCTAGAGCTGCCCTTTTGTTTAGGCTTGCTGAGCATGCCTAGGGAAAATATCCAGGAGGGTTTGTTAAGCTGTGTTACTCTGCACATTCGTCCGGATCTTTCGTGGATGGAGAAGGTCCTTAGTGCAAGTTTTAATTGTTCAGTATCTGCTGGCTCATTAAAATGAGTGAACCTGCCGGACTCCCAAGACATCAGTATGCCTAGCGTAGTTTTGAGGACTGCTGGTGCTGTTGTGCTGGTGAGGTGGAGGTAGATGCAACCTGATCCTCTGCTGCCTTTGGGCCACACATGCTGTTCTCTCAAACGAGAATAGCAGAAAGGTGTGATTTCTTTGTAAATTAAAGTGGAGTTAGCACCACCTGCTCTGCTTGGAATAAGGAGGAAGATCTGCAAAATCCTTGTTGATGTAAAATGCTATGACTGCTAAATGCTTTAAGCAGTAAAGAGCAAAGCTCTATACATTAGGTTTTCTTACTGCTGGACTGTTTCTTCTCCTAGTAGAATCAAACCCAAAGCTATTCTCCAACATGCAGAACACAGCATTGGATTGTAAATGTTCTTTGGAACTGCTGTTTGCATTGATTATCTTGAATCAAAGAGGTGACATCTTAGTTTTCCAGACTGAATGATTCTATATTATCAAATAAAAACTGCAGAAGGGGAAGAAGCAACACTAAAAATGCTTCTTTAAAGTGAATTTTGAAATGTTCTTTTTGCAGTTAACATTTTAAAACACCTGGTGGTAAAAAAAATGTTTATTATCCCAATAATAGACATTTTATTCATATCCTTTGAATAGAGCTCCAGAAGTAAGGGTACATCTGGTTTGCCTCAATTCATCAGCAGATTGCATATTCAAATCATAAGAACTTCAGCAATCATTAGAGAAGAGCAGAGCTGGAAGATGGTTTGAAGAGGGAGAAACAATTTTAAGATGTCTATTTGCCAGTTATTTCTAAAATAAGAAAAGAAATAGTTTTCTTTCTGAATAGACAGAGGTTTCCTTTCAGCAGAACACATTGGTATGTTTTCTGAAAACTGGTGAAAGAAATCCAGATGGAATGTTTTTTTCTGGAAAATGCTATTTTGACCACATTTCTATAGGTATATGTTGATTTAGATGAAAGTTTGATGGGTACTCATAATGCAGGTGGGAATTGTTTTCGCTGTCATTGAAACATTTGACACTCTAAGAGATATTTGGAAAATTTTTTGTTTCAAAATTGTATTTATATTGTATAATATTGTTTCAAATTTGTATTTACTGTTTTTAAGATATGGAGAGAAAAAATCATGGGGAAAAAATTTCCTGTAATTTTGATTGCCACCTGTACTGAAAATAACTTTAAGGATCTCATTCTCAAACTTTTCAACACTTTTAGTTTCTTTTCCAATTTGAAGGAAAAAGATGTATTTAGAAAGTGTGAATGTGCTTGTGAAGCAGAATATGTGTGTTATGCGCAGTCCTACTGGTATTATCTTAGTTTGAAGAGGACTCTTTCAAACAAGGTATCACTGTGTCTCCTTGGAAATGAATTCATCATCTCTGAAACAGTCCCAATTCTTCAAACTTTGTTTTCTTATGCAGCACAAACATGAAGGTTGTTTTTACTGTTATTGAATTCAACATAATAAACTCTGGCTTAAGTCAGACAATCAAACAGAACTAGCTTGTGACTATTAGCATGTCTTCATCTACTTAAGAAGGGGAGAAAGCAGATGAAGAGTTCTTGCCATGCTGCTCAGACACTCAATATCTATGTAGGTGTTTGGAATTTATAGTTTAGAAAAAAATATTTAAAAATTATTCCTTTGATAATGTAGAGAAGGCAGGTTTTTAAATAGATGGTCAATTTGCCCATCTTTAAATACTCTGCTCATTGATTGCTTCTGCTCAGTTTTTCTCAATTTCTGTTCCTTGCTTTTTCAGTAAAAAGGTATGTGTTATGGTCCAAACAATGTTATTGTTTGGGAAAGGAGCTAAAAATGTTGCTGTGGTCTCTAAAACTTTGATTGCTGGTCCAGCTGCTCCACACCACTGCCTTGCATGGCATTGCATGCCAGGGTTGTGCCTGGAGTTTTGGCATAGGCAATGATCATATTTTCTAAATTTGAGCATGTTACCTGCAACCAGTGATGTAATAATTAAACTTGGACCAATTTGTGCTGCTCTGGCAGTGTCATAGAGACTTTAAATACCCTTTTCTAGAGAAATTGGTTCCTAACAAATTTTTGTTCTGCTAATTCTAAGTATCTAAGACAGCATAGTCTAATATGAATGAGAATATCTGTTGGAACAGTTCACTGGAGACAATGGTGAAAAGATTAGTTTTAACTTGGTGAAATTTATTAATTGAGAATTAAGTGAGATGCGCCAGCATAAAATGAGGAACAAGTTATTGGAACTCTACTTTAAATGTACTTCTGCTTTAGCAATACAATGTTTGAAGCAAAAGTGTATCTCCTTTTATGTAGATGGAATATTTTCCTGAGAGTGCATGATCTAATATTTTTTTGTTTAATTTTTTATATTCTTGGCAGGAAACAAATTTTTTTCAGTACCAAGGTTCCGACCAAACTTCACACGGTGCTTATTTATGCATTTGAAGTGAGGCAATGAAGAAACTGATAATCCTTAGCAGTTTACAATTTCTCTGCTTCTTGACAACTGTTGTTGGTACATGCATAGTTAGTTGCATAGTGGCTGTCTCTCTAATCTATGTCTTGCTTTTCTCTGTTAAGTTCTCTGTGGCTGATGTTGGTGCCATCCTCAAGAAACTGCAAATTATAACCGAAGCTCGTTCCCGAGAAATCAGACAGTTGTTTGCAGCCACTGACCCAGACCATAAGAAGGTGATTGAGTATGACACTTTCAGGTAAGACAGTGGATTTTGGTTTTTAGTATTTAATGAAGGCACATTCCCCAAAAATTTACAGAGCATGACTTTCTTGATACTTTGTGCGTCGGTGTTAGCTGACAAATGGCATACGTTTGGTTTGCATTTACTTGGAGACTGTGTGTGAAAAAGAAAGTGAATCAGAATCGTAGGATCCATGTCCCAGACAAAAAGGAGAAATGTGGTAGTTTCAAGTAAGCTGAAAAGCACAACTCAAATCTGTCTACTTTTTATGGAGATAGCACAGGGTGTTGTGAAGAAGTCAGCAGTAATATAGACATTGAAAGATAAAGAAAAGTCCATCCTAAGAATCAAATAAATTCAATAGTAGCTTTGAAATTCAAGAAGGAATGTTTGGGTTACCTCTTGAAAATGTTGTTATTTGGGGTTTTAATCACTTATTCTGGTAATGATCCAGATATGGCAATGGGCAAATGTATAGATATGCGAAAGAGGAAATCATGCTCAGATGCAAGCTGATTTCAGTTTATTCCACAGCCAGAATACTTGAGCATATGAACTGTGTTGGATGCCGGTAAAGTTAATGATGTGGAATAGAGGAGGAAATTTTATCTATAAGCAATTGTTTTTCACAGTGGTAATACATCATGTATTTAGGAACTGTCATAATGACTAAAGCATGTAAGTAGGTGTGTATTGTGTGGAATGCCAGCCCTATAGGGATGTTAACCAAGGCAGAAATTGCTTCTGAAATATCTCAGAAGTGATATAGATCACCAGAAGGTTCTTCCAGCAATTCGAAGTACTGAGAAATTAAAACAAGCTGGTATTCAGAAATTAAAAATAAGTGATTAAAAGGTATGATTTAAACTAAGACGCCACACTAATTGGCAGCTTTTGGTCAGATATTTCAAGACTCAAATATTTTACTCGACAGAAGTAAGATTTTGAATTGTTAATTGCATTAGGAGGGGAAATGTCATTACTAGAGTAAGAAGGGGAGAAAATGAAAGTTAATGTGTATCTGGATAAACCTTTTAGCACTTGAAATAGGGTTTTAATTTATATGGACAATAACTATTTAAAATAAAATAATTACAGTTTTTATTCAAATTATGAAATAATCATCTGCAAAACTTCATCTTCTTACATGCACTAGGAGCAGGTCAAAGTTCCGGAACATTTGCATGACAAAATTAGTGGAGCACACTTTTAGGAGGGATGATTGTTCTTTCAAACAGCAGAGAAAGATTTTAATTTTATCAAAAAGAGGCTCAGTTGAGTGTAAATTTAATCACAGTCATATTCTGTGCAGCTGTGAAGAGCCCAGCTGTTTAATTTAGGGTAGTGCTGTTCTGTGGCTTGAAGTAGGTATGTCTAGTTATATGGTATTGGGGCACTTGGTTTCAGTAATAAAAATGCAGTAGCCCTCTTCATGAGCAAGAGAGAAAGCAGGGGAACCCTGTAGTAAGTGTTGTCTCATCCTCAATGCTCATCTGGGCCAGTCTGAGCAGCTACTAATGGCCTACATCCCTCTTGTGATGGAAACACAAGGGGTCTAACAGGAAGCATTCGCATGGCCAGAGGAAGAATTTACCTTTTATGAACATTTAACTTTTGTGCTCTATAGTGAGAGTAGGTTTTGTTTCTGTTCATTCATCTTATAACCAGTAATCTGAAGGCTCTCTTCTTTTTATTATCCGTGTGTCTTACCATAGAATGGAAGAAACATTTTTAATAGCAAAGATGACAGCACTTCTTTGCATCTCTGAAAAGTCAAATATATTTTTCTGTGAATAGAATGTATTTTTCTTTCAGTTTTGTATTTTCTTGTGTACATCAGTGTTTATTTTTAATCTGTCATGGCATTTCATAATTATGACTAGCTATAAATGATTATTTTTAGTAAAGGCAATTATCTCTGTGACAGCTTCAACCAGCATGATAATCCTCTTATCTTAAATACAGCTAAAGCTTTACTATGCTCTGAATTTGGCTGTTCAGATTTCTTCCTTTCTCCCTAAGTGATTTTATGAGCTGCATTTAAAAATACACCTATAAGTATGATGTAGTGAACAAAATTGTAATTATACAATGTAACTACTTTCAGAACCCAAGTCTATGGCACATCATGCAGGAAAAAAATGCATGGTGTGCACTGAAGCTATCCCCTAAGCTATCATTAAAACTATTGAAAGCTTTGTTAAAAAGAGAAGAGAGAAATAACTAAAGCGTAGATGCCTGTGCATCACATGGTCCTATCCAAGCTTCTTTGTCTCATAAGTTACTGGCAAGACTGTTTGCTGTTAGAGACAAAAGAGCCATGTGGGTTTAACAAAGATGACTATCTTCAATTCAGCTTTGGAAACAGCTCTATTAAGCATTTAATGGTTATATTTTCTTTCTCTACCAAATTCAGATTGCAATCTGTCTTATTCTTCTAGAACAACAAGAAAGAAAAGTAAAACAAAAGATAACTAGGCTGTGGGAACAATTGCTGCAGTTTGTTTCTTTTTGTCAGGAAGAGTTTAGATGTAATTCCATTTGTGAATCTTGGGTCTCACTCAGTAGTCCCTAGCAATCACAAAAATAGTGCTTAATTTCCCAAATAAGACAGTAATTTTATCTAAGGGCTTTAGTGACTTGATTGTTAACTGACTGACTTGAGAAAATAAAACACCTTTAAAATCCTGACACTAGAAGAATCTGGGCAGTGTATGGAAATTCAGTCTGTGAAAGTATTCAGATGGATGGTGTTATGCTTTCAGTTTTGCCAGCCCAAGCATTTAGAGTGCCAGGCTAATCTGGAAGTATTGTCCTCTTCTTTGTGTTTGTAGTAGTATTACTGCAGGCTCCAGTTTTGACTGGATCTCTGAATGCTGCTACAATATAACTGATAATATTCAGTAAATTACTGAGGTTTGGTCATTGAGTCTGCATAATCTCAAGGTTTGCTACTGTCAACAACCTGTCTTCTCCTTATATTTATCTCCTGCCACTGCAAATAAAGGATGTTTTTGATCTACTTAAAAAAAAAACCAAAACAACCAGTAACTGAAAGTAGACACTATACAGTATTTAGCATCCTTTTTTAATAGCTGTGTATGTACAATTGTATTTTACAAAGAGACATCTTCTTTGAACAGAACTGCACAAGCCTCTGAGAGGAAGTGAGTGAAAAATTGTGTTTATTGATAGAATTTTGTTAATTCACTATCCTGTTGCATAAATGTGATGCCAGAATATCTCTGCTGATATTTCATGCCAGTATGGTATCTCTGGAAAAAGGCTTCAGTCATGATTATTTTGTATTTTTGTATGTTAAGCCGACTACTGAGGAAATATGAACATCCTGCAAAGTTTAAGAGTTCAGGTAATTTCCGTTATGGAAGACATCTGAAATTCAAATTTAAGTAGATGCATTCTTTAAAGATCTGAATACAGCATTATATAATGAGTGCACTTTTTTTTCCCCCTCATAAAACTGAGTGATTATTAACCATTTTTAACTCCTATACTGAAATGTAATGTAGGCTGTTGTTTTTGTGAACAGAAATTTGATAGTCAGTGTCACTGATGAAGCGTTGTCAGGCCATGAAATGATGACTCTTGGGCGCTATTACGGTGTGAAAGATGAATGTGAAATGGACCTCCACTACCTCCTTGCAGTGGCTCAAGAACAACTAAAGAAAAATATGTTTGAGAATTTTGAACAATTGACTGCAGTGCTTCAATACAATGACCGTGAAAAGTAAGTTTCCTCTATTTAGCCTAAGCTGTTATTTGGAAATCTCTGCTTGTAGACCTACTTTTGTGTTTGTTGCTGAGCAAATTATATATTGCAGCCAAAGAATATTATTTGTTAAGCCTCTCTCAGCATTTGACAGTTGAAAGAAAAAGATAGCCTTTTTGTCCTTTTTCATTTTGCTGCTGGACTTTTTATTATAGATTCTGTCCTGAGCATTCTGTGACATAATGAGATGCCCATTCACAGACAAAACACACTGTTCTAAAACAAAGAGGAAAAATAGTGATTTAATGGAAAAAAGATGGATTTGTAGCTGAATCTTTGTATGACTCATTTGCCCTTTTTGTACCCTGGTAGCGTAGATAAAGAATCACAGAGAATCACTAAGGACATCAGCATGGGAGATACAGGCCATCATGTTCAATTCAAGCTTCTTGGCTTTATAATAGCTAAATTTCATAAGACCTTGTTTTCTTTACCTCCAGCCTGATATTCTTTACATGTTTTCCTATTTATAGCAACATTTATTTGAAGTAAATCTGAAAAATACCTCATGTACACTTCTCCCCTTCTCTTTCTTTTGAGTAGATGTGGAGTGTTGCCCCGTGAGGTGTGCAGGACTATTTGCAAATCCTTTAAGTTGCCACTGGCTGATGAGGAACTGCAAGCTTTATTGACCATGTAAGTTAAGAGCAGGTAGTATAACTTGCATGCATGGATGCAAATCAATGCTGAATATCTGCTGGAGACACAGGTCTTAAGAATTTGTCATTTATGTAATGTTAATCTTTTCATGTTGCTGATTTTTGTCCCTATTCAAATGTGGGCTTTCTTATTCATAGAATATTTATAATTAACTGAGGTGCAACTTCTCTTTATTTTATCTGACATGGATTTTGTCAGAATTCTATGGAATTAGTCTTATGGAAATGAGCTACTGATACTTTCCCTTAACAATGAAATTTACCTTTCTTGCATTAGTTGTTCCTGTGTATATGTATGGTAAAAACAATAGTCTTATGAAAGCACATTATATGAGTTTTAACAAACGTACTGAGATGAATACAGTGAAATGACCTTGAATCAAGTAGACAGCATCAGTAGCAAATGAAAGTGGTTTGCTACTCCTACTAATCTCACCTGAAATATATATTACTGTAATTTTTAAAAAGGAAAAGGAGCATTGGTATGATTTGGGTATTTTTCCATAGCACATTTAATTGTTTCAAAATAAATTGCTTGGCTAGCTGTATTAATGGGAATAGAACTGAAAAGGTCTGGTATTCAGTGCACTTGTTTTAAAGGCTGGAGTTCAGAGTAACCTGTGCTGTTTTGAACACTTGTGTCATGTTGAGTTTGTTTATCATGGCCAGATTTTCTGGTAACAGGTTTAAATGCATGCTCATTGGTCTCTTCTTTCCCCTGTGGGAAATGCTTATATTAAATGCTTGATTTCAGAAGGAGTTGCAAACTAAGCATCAAATAATGAAATTACTCAGGCAGAAATGTGAAATCTGTTTTAATAAAGCATCTTTGTACCACAAGCAAGACTTCCTACTTAAATCAGTATCAACAAGACTGCATTAAGAAGCCTAAGGGGCTATTTTTCAAAAAGGCCCTGTTTTCAGACCAAAAGCTTTCAGAAGAGTTCCCTGGAGTAGCCAGATAGACACCTTTGGCAATTTGTTTGCTGTTCAACACTGACAGTTAGGTAACAAGCATTAGTCATCAGAAGCATATCTGAATTTTAGCATTAATCTAAACCTCATTTTTCAGAACTCCCACTAAGCTGCCCAGCACAAAAATTGTTGGAGGACAATTGACATCTTGTACTACACAAGGGGTTCTCATAGTTTCCATTTCATTAAGGCTGAAATTGAATAGATTCGCAGAGAAGGCTTTCATTTATGTACTAATGCAGTACTGATGAAAAACAGACAAGCCTTGACACATCATAGGCTCCAGAGATGTGTTTATTGTTTGTGAATTTGTACCAGAAAAAGCTTTTGTGAGATGAACCTCTTCTCTTCTGAAGAGTGTCAGTGTAGGCAGTTAAAAAGAAAAAGCCCAGTACACTTTAATAAAAATCAGAGATAAGCTTGGAAGACAAGGAGGAGACTAAGGCTGGCTTTCACTCAGCTTTAGCCAGGTATCCATGACAGCTGAATTAGGGTCCAGCTGTTTAGGTTCTTTTTGTAGGTGATGGAGAAGGAGGCAATTATCACCTCAACCTGTATAAGAGCTGGATTTCTAAATTACCACCCATTTTCCTTTGTGTCCGAAGGGGCTGTGGCAAGCTTGTATTGTAGATTTCTGTGTGAGAAAGGTAAATGGTGTGAAGCTGGCCTCAGAAATCAGTGTGAGAAGTACTCCATGTGGTAGAGTGCTATGTGTAATGCCAGTTCTAAGTTAGAGTATCAGCTGCTTTGAAAGATGACAGTTTATGTGGTGAGTCACTGTGCTACAGGTAAGAAGGAAGACTGTCACGGTCTTAATAATGTGTGCAGTTGGCACTGCTTGGTAAGTTTATTGTTTCATGAGGTTGCAGTTAGGGAAATATTTTTTTGAAGTCTATTAAATAGGAATTAATTTCCAAGTAATCTGTAAATTGAAGAGTAGAGTTGTCTGCATGAGATTTAGACTTTTTCTTTCCTCTTGCTTCTTGTAGTTTTCTTGAAGATGAATCATAAACAGGCAGGTTTACTGTTAATGTTATTGTTAATTGTATACTCCTGCGAAGTATATGGTTCAGTGTGGACAGTTTGTCAGCAATATTCTTTCTCTGGGTAGGTTTATTTTTTTTCTTTTGATGAGGGAGCATATAATTTTGTGTCCATTGAAGTGGTGGTGGTAGTCCTACTGTGTGTATCTGTATTTATGAAGGAAGAAATTGGTACAATAAAAGTTGTTGGATTGATTCCCACAAAATCAGTATATATAGCTAATGCACTAGCTGGACCCTATTCAGCTTTAAAATGATGCTAGACAGTGTGATCAGATAATAGTTGAAGACTGAAACTGTGTGTTTATTCAGCTTTGCTATCTGAGATTAGGTGGCAAAGACTTTCTGTAGGACTTAATGGTTCCATTTTGAAAGGTAATACTCTTACAGAATTTATTATTTACATTTGTAAATTATACTGCAGTGATCTGTCACTTATTAAAAGCATGGGATGGGACTAGAAGTTACTGTCTAATTTTGTGGTCACCCCCAAATGACCCAAACCTTTGTTTACTGTACCCAAAGACAGTTTCCAGAGAGTAGAGAGAATTAGCACAAATACTGAGGTTTCATAAGACTCTTTCATATTGTTTATTGAGAGTAAATTTATATTTTTAATTGTAGGATGGTGAAATAGTAGGATTTAGGTACCCAACAGTGTATCCATTTTTCCAATTTACCTGAGCTGGCTTGTTAAAAAGTATTTCCTTTCTCCATAAGCATTTTCTCACTTGGATTTTTAATCACTGGGCAATACAGACTTTTATTCAGAATGTATTAAGCAATGCAGATGGTAGCAATTGTTTCTGCTAGAAAACTATAGTAGTAATTATAAGCATTTCTTAAAATTAATGTAGCATGATGAACAATTACAGGTTAATAAATAAATATTGCTAAAGTGTTTAAGTAATGAGTTTAGTTTTGGTTTGTTTTGTTGGGTTTTTTTCTCCCATTATTTTTATTTACTGCAATGATAAATGTATGCTAATGAGGACTTAAAAGAGATCCAGTCCTTCCCCAGAGGAACAGCTGGCAGATAAAGAAAAATGGAAAGAAGAAAGAATGGATGACAAGTTTACAAGTATTACATGTTGATTGTTCTGCATTAGTTTTGTTGTTAAGTGTATGTCCCTATTTTAAAAAGTATGCCTTTTAATTTCTGTTAAAAGTGGCTGTGTAGTTCTTCACCTCTCCACAGTACCAGGGTGAGACTGTTGGATTCTGGAGGGGGGCTTGTTGTTTTGATAAAGTGTATTCATAATGTCTCAGATAGCAGTGCCTGATAATAATAAGCCTCCTACATGGTCATTCCAGCTCTCAAGTCACTAGTAGGCCAGGCCAAGCCGCTCCTGCCTGCTCAGCTTTTCCCTGGTTTGTGACTGGGTCATAATTTTTTACGTAGTTGCCTACCTGTAATAATATTTTTTTAGGGCCGACCTGTTTCTTTCAGGAAGCAAACCCTCTTTTCCTGCAATAGCAAGGCTCCTTTTAGCAGGAGCAAGATCAGAAATGGTCACAGAATCTTCCTCCTACACTCTGTCTTCTGCTCATTACCTTTGATGTCTGAGACTCCCTGTGCCATTTGTGATGAAAAGACTCTACAGCATTAATATTTGTATCTCTATAAGGAAATTATTTCTGTTACTCAGTATGCTGAGGAACTTGTAGTTCAATCTGTAGTTCTTCGAGACATGAATAAATATATACACAAAATGGTAGCCATTACTTAATTCATACTGGTCAGCCACATAGACTTGTCCATGCTTGCTGGTTTAAATCTTTTCATATGAGTAATTTACGACAGTGTAGGTGTATACCTATGTTACACAAAGACTATCAAAAAGGCTGAAGAATCCCAATGTTTTATCTAAGGTTAAAGCAGCATGATGCTTCTTCTCTATTACTATTGGACTAACTTCTTAATATATGTTATTCAAAACCAAGGAATTAGAAGAAACTGCATGTATATTAATTTTTCACATAAATGCTAGGGCTACAGATTTTTAATGGGAAAGAAAAAATATTTTTAATTAACCTTTACTCACCAAAGCATGCTCAGGAATGGTCATAATGCAATTTAACCAGATTTTTCACATATCTGGAATATTGAATTATGAATATATTTTTAGAAGCAGAAATGTACAATTATTTTTATAATGCCAAAGGGGAAAAAAAAAAAAAAGCTCTGCAAACTATGATAGGGATGGGGGAGTAATTTCATAGCCTAACATCACATGTATTGGTGAAGTAATAGGGCAAAACTGAAGAGAAGCATGGCTTCAGGAGACCCTTGTTGCATCTTCTTGATAAGGCAAATCTAATTTCCTTTCCTGAAAAGCACTGTCAGTTTCAGTTTTATTTACCTCAGCCGTCATAATGTATGACATCTTTGTCCTAATAATGCACAAATTGATAGCATCTCCTCAGTCCATCTGGATTCTCTGCCAAATTGCAGGTGTATGCTTTTAGTAGATTGATATAGTAAGTCATAGCAGGAAAGAGATCTAAAGAGTAGATTTTTTTTCCTTCTTTATGGATAATTCTAGAGTAATATTTTAAGCTGGTTTCTGTAGCTATTTAAATATGGGATTTATGAATCCCGTTTCCTCTGCCCATGTTAAAATCTTTGATTATAGTTAACTCCATGCGCATGTTGTCATCTCAGTTTGCCAGTGCTGTCACATCAAAGGACTTCTCCTTGTTAATGTTTGTCAAAAGCAGAAGCAATGCTTTCCTTGACTTCATTGCCTTAACATAAGTTTAAGTAGTTACACGCCTTCTCTTGTTCTTTATTTTAAAATCCTGCTTATACTGCTCTGCATCTTGACAGTAGACTTAATCTTCATCACAAAGACTTAATCACAAAGAGGAAAATATAAATACATATTATGACAAAAGAAAATTGTCATCATAGCTCTGAAATTCAAAATAATTTTTCCATGAGGTATAAGCTACTCCTAATGCAAAACTCCTTTCTTTTCCAAACTGCCACTTGCAGAAAACCTGAAACAAACAAGAACCTCCTATAAGTGGGAATGATAATTTTCTTTATTGGATATATTCCCCAAAAGTAAGGCTTTATGAAAATGTTAACTTGCACATGAGCTATTATAAAGAAGCAAGCTATTATAGGAGGATTTCTCATGGCAACGTTTAAGGCTTCTTTTCAACACTAATAACAGTAGCATTCTTTTCTGACTTTGCTTTCATCTTCAGCATAACTCACTGTACTTAACATTCCAGTTTATCACTAGCATCTCTGTTTATTGGTCTCAGTGTATTTTATTATTATCTCTCCTGATGACTATTAAATGAAAGGTGGGGGGTGGAGGAGGAGAAAGAGAGGATGAGCTGCAGTTTATTGCAGTTTATTTTTGTCACTAGATTTATTTCTCTTCTTGTCTGTTATTGTTTTCCAAGTTTGTGTTGTAAATTGTCTCTTAAAGTACCTTCATGCTTAATTCTTACCAGAACCCTCTGCAGTGATTGAAGGGTTTTGAGGCCCATGCTTTGTGCAGTGCTATTTCTCTAAGAACAAGATAAAATGATTTTCTAAAAGACTTGTTTCCCGGTGATGGTCTTGCTCCTTGTCTTGCCAGATTACAGGGCAGAATTGTTTAACCTGGTGTTTCCTGCTGAAAATAGGTATTGAGTCTTGCTAGTTGTATGTCTCTCCATGGAACCCAATGAGGCACAGATATTTCCAGGGTTTGCTTATATGCTTAAACCAGGTCCCTTTTATCTATTAGTGTTGGTTGAGACAGATGTCATTCAGATGTTATTTACGGAACTGGCTAGTATAGTATTTGTAACAGAGCAGTTAAGCTGTTCATTTCAAGAATGATTTGCATGGTAGCTTTAGCTTGTGGATATCTTTCAAGTATTTGACTAATGCCAGGGATATAACAGTGGTTCCCAAGTGCCTTAATCACCAGAGTATTTTGCTGAACTGGGGACTTTTCTTTTGAACCTGTTTCAATGGCAGAATGGCAGATGTATAATCAATGGCAGAAGTATGATGTGGCTTACAGATCTGCTCTCATGGGGTTTATTAGTGCAGGGTAGTGATTTTAGAAACTCGAGAGAGGGAGATACTATGTTCCACATGTACCTGTAGACCTCAACTGGCAGTATATGTATCTTCATGCATTTAGAGGACCTTCATAACTAACACAAATATAAATTTGTTCCATAGACATAAAGAACAATGCCATAAACCAACTACTGAATGACAAGGTTTGTGATTTTTGAATCTGGCTGTTATTTGATAGGATAGAGAGCTGTGTTTGTCAATTGTAAATTAATCCCAAGGTGTGTGCAAACAGCATTTTTAAAGGACTGCTTATTTTCAGGAAATGACTGTAGAAGCCGTATAAAATAAGTCAGTTGTTTTATAGAACAGCACTGTCATGTTATTGCATCTCTTTCTTTTCTACACAACGGAATCATACACTGATCATCCCACTTCTATGTTCCTCACCAATTGTGAGATCCCTTTGTTTGAAAAGTTTGTGAAATGCTTCAAAAATAAAATGAAATTAGTTGAAATATAATAAGCCATAAAGAAGTTGAATTCTACTATGAGAGACAATAATAAGGTGTAAGAATAAAGAATAGAATGCATGTTATAGAAGTCCTGACAGTTTGCATCTTTCTGTACTCCTGCCAGGTTTTAGTAATAAAGAAGTAAAAAAACATTATCCAAAAGGTAATGTATTAGTATGCTGTAGATAACATGATACAACTTTGTTAAAAATTTCCTTTAACCTTGTATATTCTGCTTAGGTTTGAAGATGATAATAAGCAAATGGAATATAAAAAGTTTGTGGATAGGCTGAACTGGAGAGAGAATCCGATCCCTGTTTTCCAGACAATAAAGGTAAATTTTTACCTCTCAAGGTAAAGCCAGTGTATCTCAGCAGGAGAACAGTACAGTACATTGATATAATTTGCCAACTTTAACATGAGTGCTTTATCCAGTGTAGACCACACCAGTTTTCATATTTGCGTGTTTGTGCCTTTTTTCTTTAAGTAATTTTTTTTTTTCTGGGAGGTTTAGAATGAAGCAGAGAAGGCAAACAGGGACGAGGAGGCTGTAACACCCCCGTGCCTAATAGGTGTCACATCTCTGTGACATTTTTCTAGAAGAAAAAAAGGAAAAAAGAAAAAAAAAAAAGAAGGGGAAACAGGTGTATTTATCCATGAACAATTGGCGTGGATACTGCTTCACCCACAAATGGCATTGTCATATGTCAAACGATCTGTTTGCTTGCTGAGACAGTCAGGAAATAATTTAAACTCTGCTGACATGGCAGAAAATAGCTATGTATTTTTTATAACTCCATAGAAACTTGTGCATAAAGCACCACATCACTGGTAGGCGTGCAGCAAGAGCAATATTGATGGATCAACTTTGTACATCTCCAGCAGCCTGCTACTTGGGGTAAATAAAAATGTGGTATCAACAAACTGCAGAGATGAATCTGATCTTACCATCTTGTGCTGAATGGAACATTTAAAAATAAATGATGCATAAGGCAATTATGCTGATTTTTAAAGACTTTGTAACGGATAAATCCAAAACACTTCTGCCAACACATAGTTTTGCTTTTCTGGCCTAGGCAATGTGTTGCTATGCTTGTCCAGAATGTGTTTGATTGTATTAAGACCATTTAGAAACATAGCATTCCTTTAAATCCAAGTTCACCAGTGACATAGTTTAAAACAATATTCCTCAAGTACTGTGCTATTAACCTGACTCGTCTCTTACTTGGCTTACCAGCTCTTTCTTCTGTAGCATCTCAAACCGACAATGTCTAATGAGCTGCTGGTTTGCTCTGCATTACATTGTGGTTTATTTTTCACTTTGTCATTGAGAAGAATTTTTCCATCTTGTACAGATAAAATCAAAACTCTTCCACATGTTTTATACAGCAGTCCTGTGGTTCAAAGTGTGTATTATGTTTTGTTCAGTGAGTATTTGGTTTTACAGAAGAATTCTGTGCTTAAGTTATAATTCAGTGTTTAAGCAGTGACTGCTTTCAGGAGATTGTGTTAGGATAAGAGGCCTTGTGAGCCTCAGTATCACAGAAACAGAAAGAAGGTCAGAACCTGTGCCCAGAGGATTTTTGCCTTGAAGATGGTGCTAAGCTCTATACCAAAAAACTGTTGAACATGTTTGACTTGCTTTTTTTCCTCTCATACAATAGCTTATCTAGCCATTGAGCATGCCCCGATTTCTGGCAAGTGAGGGAAAGAGGCAGCTCCTACAGGTTGAAGGTGAGGTACAGGTGGTGGTAGAACCAAGAGGCAGCCTTCATGTAGTGAAGATGTGGAGGAAAGGGTTCTTATGAAACAAGCAGGAGGTTGAAGTGGACATTTGTGGTGAAACATATGTCCTGATCAGCATAAGAGATTAAGTTTTGTTTTGGTGTGAAGAAGACATTATCTTTTCTTGGAGGACAGCCAGTGGATGAGCTGATGTCTAAGAACTCCTGTTGAGAATGGTACATGGAGATATGGGAGAAAGATTGCAGCTGAAATAAAAAAGAGAGAAAGAGCATCCATAGAAATTATCACCAGTCATCATCATGCTGGGATAATCAGTTCCTCATCAACTCCAAAGCCTTGCTGTAACTGTCACACTGACATAAAGCACTGCTTTTAATTAACAGTGTCCAAATTGCTGCCAGCATAGTTTACTGAGTTTTATTGACTTTATTATTTTGTTAGCTGCAGTACCTCTTCTGTCTTTGGTACAGTTCAAGACTATTACAATGAAGAGATAATAGGAAATAGAAAAATCAGAGAAAGGAAGGGATTTAGGTCTTGTTTAACTTTGGAAACCAATTTTCATTCTGTTCATGACTTACCATGAGTTAACAGCAATATTTGGGGCTGCAGTGGCTGTATTTGACAGATAGATTTCAACAACACAGTTGTGCTTGTTCAGCAGACTTTTTTCTTCTTTCTCTCTATCTCATTGTTTTGTATGATTTTTGGTGTTGACTCATAGATGACTTCCAATACTTTGAAGTATAAATGCCTCAGTGAAGAAAACACAGCATTATTTAATTTAAAAATACCTGCAGAAGGGCTAATAAGAGAAAATATTTTTAGTACAATAACCTGCAAGATTGATAAAAATGTGCATGTAGTAATCTTTTAAGAGGATGCGTTACATAAAGATCCACTTTTTCAAAGATTTATTATGTGGAAATGAAGCAGCTCATTCAATCTTTTGTTAATCAGCTTTTAATTATTCTTGTTTTCAACATTATATTCTAAGTTGCTCTCTGGGTTGCTAATTTCAGAGTGAAGATGACTGGATCAGACAACCATCAATCTTTCGTGTGAAAGAGGTCAAATACTTACCTTTTCTGGATGATCTGTTTGGCAAGGAAGAATAATCTGATCTGTGCAAGGCAGTGCTTTTGGATTAATGTTTCAGCTCCAAAACTTGGACAGATACTGAAAAGATTCGTATATAGGTTTTATTGCATTTAATTTCTTATTTCAATATAGATGTATACTTTATGTGGTTTTGTAACTCCTTCTTAATCAACAGTACTCTTTCATACTTACACAAGCATAATTAAAACTGTATCCTCTCATTTTTGTGCTTGGTTTTATGGAGAATTTACAAGTATTGAGAAATATTGAAAAAATCTGTCTGACCCTGCTTTGTTGTGCAAACAAAGGTTGTTGATGACCTCTTAAAATATTAGGTCAGAATGTATTAGCACAATAAGGTAACTCCGTTCAAATTTCCTCTTTTGCTCTATCTTTTGCCTCATGTATGTCTTTTTGCTGTATCCCTATGGTGATGCTTAAGTACTGTTCATGTCAAAGATTGTTATTTTATGAAGGAAATACTAGCAAGGTTTTAGCACAGTATAAAGTTGCTCTGGTATCAGAGATAATTATAGCCTTCAAATGTAAAAGTCTGCAGGCATGGCACGGAAGCTATCAGTTCCTGGTTTTTTGTTTTAAATGTGACTCAGATGAGTAGCCACCAAAGCTTACTTGGTGAGACATGTATGAAGAGATGGTCCTTCCATACAATTTTAGAGGGCAGCTTTCTTGCAATAGCACTGTACTTGCCCTTTGAAAATTAGTTGATGTCTTTCTCTTTGCTGAAAATCACAGTGACTAAATGAAGTCCCTCCTTAGCATTTTTTGTATCTTTTTGAGCTTGTGCCAGCTCAAAGCCGTGATTAGATCTGAATTTACTGCATGCTTTTGAGAGAGAAGTTTAAAAAATGGAAGGGCTGAGGTGAAGGCGGGTAGCTGACTCATCCATGGCTATTCCACAGGGGAAGGGGAAGAAGTGTGAGCCAGTGGCTGGGAAACTTACACATCAGTAGACTGAAAATCCTACGCTTTCAGTAATCTGAAATTACAATTTTGGGAAGAAGTGCTTGATTTAAAAGGATGAGAATTCAACACATCTAAATTCCCAAACCAAAGGACAGACAATAATTCAAACCATAACTTTATTCAGTAAATCTGTATCTTTTTGGAAACTTGAAGAAGATCCCTTTTAGAATTATGATTCCATTTAGGAATAACTTGCTCCACTTTTGCATGGTAGTGTAAATGAAATTTTTAATAGTATGTCTTCTCTCTAGCCCTCCCAGCTCCTGAGAAGAAATTGTTTTTCCTCTATATGGCAAAATATGAAGCTTTTGGCAACTTTTAACCTTTTTTGTTAGCAAAAAAGGGACTTGAGGCAAGGCATAATTGTGTGTTTCTGCTACTTAGGAAGATGTTTGCAATAAAATGGAAAAGTAATGGTAACCCCTGTGAAAACTTGCTAAGATGCTCCAATTTGTAGACAACGCCATGTACTGCTTTTTGAACCGAAAGAGGAAACTGCTTTCTTACAGGACAGGAAAAATATCTGACCACAGAGCTAAGTGTCAGGAGCCCAAACAATAGTTATGTGCATTTGAAGACAGTTTAATGAAAGCTGGAAAACATGCCACCAAGACTGAACTTGACACCTTAAAAGAATGCAGTTGCCCTTGTAAATTTTTACCAGACTTCAGAAGGATATGTGTCAGTTGTGGAAATCTTGTACAGCCAAGGGTTTCCAAAGAAGATTGAGCATTTAGAACTTCCCAAATAGCTTTTAGAGATGGGAAATCCACTTTAGGTGGTTTTCCTTTATGTGTATAGGTCAAAGAGGAGCCTCTTTTCAGAAAAAAAGGAAATAGTACAAGAAATATAATTTCATGTGTCATGTGGAACCCTGTGTTTAGGTCTGGTCAGTCATGATCTGGTCTGGTCTGGTCATGTTCCAGAGAAGCGATTGCAAACTGAAACCAGTGCAGAGAAGAGCTAGAAGGGTGACTGAGAGAGTGGAGATAAGAAAGGAAACTAAAGGAGCTTGTATTTTTTTGTGAAATAAAATTAAGTCTTAGAGAGAATATGACTATTCTGTGTAAATACATTATGGCCAAGCTAGGAAAATAATCTCAGTTAAGAATGTTGGGAGTCTAAGAACAAAGGGATGTAATTTGCCACGAATAAATTTAAACTGGACAAAAAAAGGTGGTTTCTGACTTCTGAAGCAACGAGGGTCCCAAGCAGCCTTCCAAGACTGAGGTACTCTGTTTTAAGGTTGAGATGGGTCATCTGGTGACAGTAGTTTATGGATGTTTATTAATACACTTTTGAAGAATTATTCTCATTTCTCTTTCTCCTCTTTTCCCATGCATCTTGCATAACCCTGACAAGCACAAAAGGATCACCTAGGAACAGGGCAGGCAGTGCCTGAAAAATATTTTCAGTGCTTGTCTCTGTGCATACAATGTGTCATATGTTGTGGTCTGATGTGTTACAAACACTTTTCACCAGGTTTTCCTTTTTACAAGCAGCAGTGCTTCCAGAAGGGAAACCCTAGCCAATGAGCAGTCCAGCAATATTCTGTATAATGTGATTTACAGCATATGCTGCCCAGAATATTTCAACCTCTCCTCTAATCCTGCCACCAGCTTCTTCTCTCTTTTCACATTGCGGATGAAGGGCCTGCATGAAGACAATGCCACAAGATTATGTTT
This sequence comes from Coracopsis vasa, assembly GCA_026283785.1. Taxonomy (NCBI): domain Eukaryota; kingdom Metazoa; phylum Chordata; class Aves; order Psittaciformes; family Psittacidae; genus Coracopsis; species Coracopsis vasa. The sequence goes on along the minus strand of JANHGB010043349.1, from coordinate 16,301 downwards.
CAAGATGGCAGGAAGCCATAGCTTTAAAGCATGCATGGTATAAAGGGGAAGACAGCCCTCCCAGTTGCCATTAATCTCAGCTCTCGATCTCTGTAGGGAAGCCAAAGATATCTTCTTTCCACAACTATCTGTGCTGTCCATAGGAAGAGTGAAGAGATTCACATCACTGTACTGGCTCCCCTTCTCACTGCTGGGGTCTGCTGCATGTTCAGTGTTAATTTTTATTTCCTCAACTTGGCATTTGAGAATAAGAGGCTTCAAGTTCTCTGGAATAACTGCTGCTGCAAGCAAATGGCTGGTTGCAAACAGCAAAGAGGACCAGTCCTCGGATCCAGGTAATGCACTGGTTAGCTCACAGTCTTGCATCAGCTTCTGCTCCTGTCTAGGTCAGCGTGCCCTCTCTGGTCACCAGCAGCTGGGCTCTCTCAGACATGGGAGCCACAAACAGCCATAGACAGTGTGTGGACAAAAATGAAGTTCCTTACCAAGCACTATTTTCCTGTGTTCTGCATGTCACGCAGGCATCTACTGTGGTTTTTCAGACAGAGGCATTTGTGCCAATGTCAGACAGATGTCCATCTATATAAATGAAAAGATGTTGAAGTCTTCCCTCCACATTTGTCTCTTGTGCTGATGTGAGTTAATTTTACTTCATGGCAGGAAAGCTCTTCACAGAAAAAGTTTGGGTGCAGTTGACTTCTATGGCTGCTCCTTTTGTCTTGTCTTTTTAGCCCTGGAGACATTTCTGCCTCTCAAAGGCGAACTTTCTGTGGGAAAACTGCAGGGATCTTAATTCCACACTAACCAAAATACTGGATGTTTTCAGTCACTTGACAGCATTCAGAGAGCAGAATCTATATATCACTAATAGTAATTCACTGGTCTCTTGCTTGCTGAACCGTTCTATGTGTTCCCATGGTTTGAGATGTGGAACTAATCATTAGAAGAATTTTCCTGGTTTTAACATCTTGTATGTAGGTTATTTAGTGACATGGAGGGAAACATAAGTTCCTTAATATCCTGTGCCCTCTGTAATTTGTCTGTAGCATATCTACTTGCAGCATTTCTTTCTCTTTGAAGTGGCTTAGCCAACAAGCCCCAGTATAATGAGGAAGACAAATGGCAGCAAGTTTTGAAGAAGTTACAATAGCAGGAGGACAAAATACCTCAGTCTGAGGTCAGTTAGATTTTAAAAATCATTTATAGGTTTTAGAGGGAAGTATAAATAAAATTTGAGAGAAAGCTATCTTGAAAGAAGGCTTTTTGAAATGGCTGTTTGCTCTGAATTAATTTCTTGCTGTTTGTTGAATGCTTTAGGCAATGGCCATGTTTTAGGCAATGGTCAAACGAGCCGGATAAGGAGGTGAGGGGGAAATCCATGTTCCCTACCAGTTTCCAGTAAAGTTAAAACCGCTGAGAGAGCATAACCAAGATAAGAAAGGAAATGAATGTAACATATTAAGGTTATAGATTGATTATATAAACTCTTTCTCTCCACAGCTGGTCATTTCTGAATCATCTGGAAGTTTCTTCTGGTACGTATTACACACAAATAAGCTAGCTATCCTCATCTGCCTTTCACCCTAGCCATCTGTCCTCTTTGGTGTCCTGTTTTGACAGGCGAGTTTCACATTAAGAACTATGAACAAAGAGAAATAAAGGAGCCGATTCTTCGAAATCTGATGCAGATTCCTGGCAAGCAGCATTGTGGGATGATCTGTAACAGAAAAAATTCATTGTATCACCTAACAGTACTTGAGAGAGCTCCCACTTTCAAAGGCAAATCTGTCAGAAGAATGGCATTGTCTTGGGAAACAGGAGGAAGATCTTTTGCAGAGCTCCTGTGGTGCAAGTGGGATGGAGCCTCCGCTAAGTTATCATGAGGTTTATGGGCGAGACTTATGACCGTTGCCTTCAGATGTCTACATTGCAGATGTCTGCACCTGCAAGAGCTCTCTGGATCCGTTACTTGCTGATGGAAGGGTGATGGACTTCGTAGCCTACAGGAATATCTACAGGAGGCGGTTATTCATACATTGTCCCTCCCCCTGCACTGACTGAAGGGATTTGAAGCAATATAAGCTAAACAAAGATGTTTGTATTGCTGTCAGGTGAGATGAATCCTGCCTTTGGGGTCCATCCGCGTTGCCAGAGGAGCACTGAGGTCAAGCATGGTGACTGACTGCTTGGCTGCTCCCCACCCCCACTGCAGTATTGTACATGTAGGAAGGTCTGAACTTCAAACAGCTGTGGGTAGTTTGAGTTGAGCTGGGCAGACTTGACAGGGGAGACCATGAGTCCACACTGTGTGCTGAACATGCATGTGGTCCCTTTTCATGAGGTATTCTGGGACTTAGGCTGAGCTGAGAGTTGGCACCATGCTTAGCCTAAATGAGATTGACTCAGTCTCTGGCTGGTGGGCCTTGATCAAATTTCATTCCAGCTAGGGAAACAGGAAAACCTGGGTTGATGTAAATGGAGCTACAATTTCTCTTGTTAGAAGTCTCTTAGAATCTAATTTAGCAAAGTATTTAAGTGTATGCATAAGGCTATAACTTTTGCACCTTGGCTTGCTAAAACCTGTCGAATGAAGCGTTGGTGGCAATGCTTTCCTGACAAAGAGAAATTCCTGATTTGAGGCATTTAGGAATAAATCATTGTAATAAAAAGCCTCACCATAAAAGAAGGTAGCAGTGAAAGGAGGCAATATAGAATTGTCTGGACATGTTTATACAGGCTATATAATGTGTTGTTATTGTAGTTCTGCAATATAAGCCAGCAATTAGCAATTAAATTCCCATTATGGGATCATGTTGGTAATTGAGATAAACTGTAAGTGTGTAACTGTTTTAAACCTTTCCTTTAAGTAACCCAAATACTGTAGTACTTATATAATTTAAAGATAATATCCCCATTAGTAGACTTTATGACTCAATAAACAGCTCCCACAAGTTCATAAAAGCCCAAACCGTAAACACCAGGACTATTAATGCCATAGAAATTCTGTGCCTCCCTCTTTTCTTGGTGGTCTAGATAGAGCAAAGGGAAAAACTATCTCAGAAAAAAAAAAACACATTTATTCTGGCTAGATAAATATAAATGAATTGTCTTAAAACCCATTGGGAAATTTCCTATCCTCCCCATGTCCCAGGTGGTCTGGCAACAGTGATGCATTCTGCTTTTTTCTCCAGGCAAGAGCAAGAGCTCTCATTTGAAATCATTTACATGAAGGGATTGCATTTAAAAGTGCTGGTGGTATCCTCGCCTTGCCTCTCCCTTCTGGAGAAATGTGAACAAACTCTTCTCTACTGTTGAGTTTCAGTGTATTTTTCTGTTATCATTATTAAGGAAAAGCCTTACTGAAATGTCTGGACTTCACCATTTTGAATCTCTCTGCTGCTGTCATTTTTTCCCCATTTTGTAGCTAAATGAATTTTAGGGAAGAGCGCCTGTTTGCCTGGAGGTTAATACAAGCAGAGCTTTTGTAGCCTGTCTCTTTCCTTTGGGAGTTGAAGGAAGTGATTAATTAAGCCATTTGCAACTAAAATTGAACCCTTTCCACCCTTTCCTTTGTCTGTAAGAGTTTTATTTCCCAGTGTGGTAGGGTGTCATTCTGCTCAGCAAATCAGTGTGCAATGAACCACCTCTATCTGGTCACTCACTTTGCTGCTGAAGGACATTCCTTCCTCTGTTGTTAGAATCATGCAGGAAGTTTCTGTCATCACTAGCTGGGTTGAATTGGATATGAAAAGCTGGATGTACCCAACAGAGCCACTGCTCTTGTCCTCCCTCTCCTAGTAGGTAACTCATCCTGGGACAAAACACACGATTTTCATTTGTATTCTGTTTTTGCCACTTTTGTATGAGAGTTTGTTTCCAGAGTAAGCATCTGAAGTGGCTGTTGGGATTCATGTCCATCACTTCCCTGCTGCTGGACTCCCGACCTTTACACCTAAGAGCACATTTGGCCTTTAGGACCCCAGGAAAGCTCGTATTCACAAAAGGCAGAAACTCAGACATTTTGCTCTGCAGAAGCCTGGTAAGTAGTGAGCAAACGCAGTCTCTCTTGGGCTTTGCACCATTTGCATTTCACCAGCCATCCTGAAGTTTTAGGTTTCCATAACAATGGTATCAAACAGAGAGGCACTGCCCACTTGCTCTTGCCTCACACATAACACTCCATAAAGCTTCACAGCCTCACAGCAGGTTCAGAGATGCCCCTTTTGATTCCCTGTTGGCAACTACATAATGAAGACAACCCAAGACCCGAAGCAAATCAAATATTTGAATTAGAAAGACTCAGCATCCTAATGAAGCAAAATTCCTTTTAGGAGGCAAACAATCACAAAGGACCTGAACTGTTGCTGCTGAGGTCCTAACAGTTTCACCATTGATTTCTGTGGGAACAGGGTTTGGCTTTACTTTCTGGGAGAGGCTAATTGCTTTTCTGCTTTCCTACCATTGCACACAAAGTCCTTAACTCATCACAGGATAGTCCACATGTGTCAGCTGCCGCAGCCACGTCCTAGGACTGGATCAGATCATGGCAGATCCCAGCTCAAAATGCAGTATTGCAGATATGCAGCTATGGGGGTCTGTGTTGGATGCACTCGACACCTTAACCAAACAGTAGTTTGGAACAGTTTCCAAAGGAGGTAAAGAGCTAAGCCGTAACAAGGCCAAGAACTCTACTTTCAGTCTGTTCTCTGAAAACCCACAAAGGAGCAGAGTGACACAGTGGGCATTGATGCATATGAGCTTGAAACACTGATCATGCAATTAATACATGAATGCCAGGTGTTTTTTCCAAGACTTACTTATCAAGGAACAATAAAAGTTGCGGGTACAAGGAGTCTCGTGCATACATTTTCCCAACCCATGTAATTTGGCTGCAGGCCAACTACTTTATCCTCTAAATATGACAGCCTAAATGAGCCGTCTTTGAGCTCTCCCTGCTAAGCAGCCTGGCTGCATGGTGGTGATCTCCCCTTCAGCTGGAATGCCTCTCAAAGTTGCTCCCTGAGGCAGAGAGACCTTTTGCCATGAGCAGATCTTTGGTAAGGGACTGATATCACACACAACCTTGTATTATGGTGACTTTGATTTGTCTTGGTAAGTTTACTTTTGTCTTGGTAACTTTGACTCTGCCTTGGTAGTTTTGAATCATTGTTGAAATGATTGTGCAGTACAGTAATCAAGTGAACTTTGACATTGAACTTTGTTAATGTCATATTCAGTAAAACCACTTTGGCTGATACCTTTGACAGTGGTTCTTTAAGCAATCTAAATTGCCCATTCATGACCGGGTCACACTGCCTCCTCTGTGGCCACAGCATTAGCAGCCCTGGCTCCCAGCACCTGGTGGGACAGGGAGCCAGAAGGACAATACTCTGGCTCCTAGCAAGATGAGAGACTGGATCAAAGCCTCATGCAGGCAGGAAAGACAGGTGGTGATTCCAGTGCCAGCTCCAGCCTCAGAGCAGGAAGATTTTGCAAGTACACTAGCAAGACTGCACAGGGATGGGAAAAAGAGTAGTTCTTAGGTAACAGGTAGCGTTCTTGAGGTCATGTAAGTATGTTGCTGAGCAGGACAGGATCTGAGATTGTACATGAGAGAAAATTGTCTGTAATATTGTCTGCCTGACCTACTAAGTCTCCATTATCCTGTGTCAACAGAGGCGATTGATGGAGTAACTGAGAAATTTTCATAAGAAGCTTGTGTTAGAGGAGAATTAATGATTTTTCATTATCCTAATGTACACCTTAATCTTATGTGGGTGGGCTGTTACTTGAATTACAGAGGAGAAAACTGGAATTCTCAGGCTTTGACTCCATTGTATGCAATTATGAAATGCTCCAAAGTCCCCCGAGAGTTTCCTGGTCACTTAGGGGGAGCAGGATCAGGTCCTTCTTTCAGGTTAGAAGCTCATCATTTGAAGTCTGCAGGTAACTGCAGGTCTCATGGGTTGCCCAAGTCCCTGTGTGTAGTTCAGGCAATAGGGTCTGTATTCCGAAAGCAGGCCCAGAAACCGCAGGAGTGCCTCCTCACTCAGTTTGAGGTTTCAGCTTTTTGATCATTCTTTTCCTCCTGGATTGCTCTGCTCAGTTGCACAAATCTACCGTTTTCTCTGGGTAAGAAGCAGCACCACCTTTCTCATGGGCCAGGGTGATGGCATAGTCTTCCTCCTGCTTCATCAGCTGAATTCATTCAGATACTCTGAGACTGTTTAGCCCTGCCCTGCAAAGCCTATGTCTGAGTTTTTCCTACTGATGGCACATGTAGAGCTATAGAAAGAATGACTGGTGTGAGTATTAACACCCAACAAGCAGGAGGAAGAGCTGCACAACTAATGGGTGGATGTTGATGAATGCTCCCCCCACCTCACATTCTTTTTATAAAAATGTCCTGTTGATGGCATCTGAAACCTCTCTGCCTCAGTGTGCCAAAGACCTCTGGTACCACAGGAGGTAAACCGTAAACCGCAGTGCAGGATATGATGGTTTTGATTTAATATTGCTAATTTAATCCATGCTAGTGATGCTGAGCATGCATCAGTTAAGGAAAGTGATCAGTTGGCCATCTCTAGGGAGCATTTTCAGAGTGTTTTCAAGTCCAAAAGGCAGAACCCAAGTTTATGAAACAGAATGTTTCCAGCACAGGTGAGTAGAAATTGTTCTCAGGGTGATAGGGTATAATGTTGCATTTTTCTCAGGAGTACAACTAATAGATAATGTACCAGTGTGAATAGATTTTACAGTATTATGTCATAGCAGCTTTTTATCTGTGTGCCTAAATATTCAAACCAAGGTAGCACCCTTGAAAGAAATGGTTACTGTCCTTCTGGAAGACAGTAATGTAGGATTCAGCATAAAAAGTTGGCCTTGTGCAGTAGACTGGACTACATCAGTTAAAATAATGTTGGTAATGTAAACAAAAGATAGGTGGCCTTGTTAGGATAGTAATGGGATTGTCACCTCTTCCCTCCCACTGTTTGCATCACTCTGGGTAGTACAGTGGGGAGAAAACACAGACCTCTGAGTCTGACAGGAAAGGAAGTGTAGGTTGCACCAGGGCACATTGATTCTGAGAATCAGGCCATTCTAGGAAAGATGAGCAAGAAGGACTGGGCATGACTTGCTGCACAAAAATGATTGCAGTTTGGTGAGTAAGCCTTGCTTTGCCCACTGGGAACTCGTGGCTTTGGTTTCAAGAAAGCCAATGTGTGTCAGATGGCTGATGGTGACTCGTTGAACAGCATATGATAAAATTACACTAGTGTTGGAGTGAGAAGGATCAGGAATGGAAGGAGAAAGGGATAATCAGCACTTATTTTCTTTTAACAATACTTAAATTAAGCATTTTTATTTTCAGGGCCAGCTTGCTAGTTGCTATGCTTCCTGGACCTCTGTTGATGGCCGTTGCTGTTCCTTATCCAGAGAGGTCTTCCACATAAGGTGAAATCCAGCATTATGAGTTGGGTAATGGCCAGTGTGACCAAGGAAGGCTGTGTCTCTGCCAGGCTGTAGTTGCCATGTAACTAGTGGAGATTTCAATCTCTATTATTTTCAATTCAAAGTGTAATGCTGTAATGTTGGACTGGTGGGAACACTGCTGCACACAGTTGCTAGGGAAACATCTTCAAGTTAATTTTCCTTTGAGTTTTGTCATTCAACTCACAGAATTGCCATAATTGTTCTCTTAAAAGTGGGACGTGTGAGCTATGAAGGGATGCCAGTCACTGATATAAGAGCTGGCAATGACCAAACACTCCGGCTTGAATCTTACTAAGGGCCTTAGGATCAGCAGAGAGATTTCTGCAGGTGCTGGAGGGGGTTGAGAAACAAAGCAGCATTAACATGGATTTGATTATTGTGTTGAGAGATCCCTTCAATTATACCTGCAGCAATGATTCAAGTTCAAGTTTCTGTGCTTGAGATGTTTTTCTAGACTTTGTCTTTATGTTTGAGTAGCCTTTTCTTCTGGCAGTGATGCCCTTTATTTTGCTAATGAGTCTGCTGGCAGTGTAATGGTAGGCTCTGTAATGACAGAAAATATGGCAGGAGTTACTGACACAATACTCAAAACTGATCAGAAAATTCTCCCATAAAGATGAAGCGACAAGCCTTTTTCTATTATTCAACCTTATATGCCATTAAAATCATCCCTCATCAGCATGCCACAGACGCAGTGATGGAAGTTGTAAACACTGAAGTTACAAACTTCTCTTTGTGGAAGAAGAGGCCTCTCAAAATAGGTGTGTGTCCCCCAGACATTTGTATCTCTAAACTTTCCCTTGAAAAGGTAATAAGGCACAGAATCACCCACCCCTCTGTAGGGACTGAGCTGGGGACTAAGTTTCTAATGGACAATTCTTGGAATTGCTCTGTGTGAGCAGGGGCAAAGCACATATTTTGGAAAAACAGTTGCAGTTTTGTCATCATCTCTCTGTAATGCCTGTGTGTCAGCAAAATTGTGCATGGAGCCTTGTCTGATTGCACAAACACAGCAGGAGTCAGCTTGTGATCCAGAAATACCGCCCTTGAAGTAGATCAGACAGAAGCTGGGAAGGGGTCCTGAGAAGTGAGATAAAGGGGCACATCCAAGATTAGTCCGGAGGCAAAATCCTGACCGTCTGTACCCCTAGATAGCACCTTCTCCACTGGGCTTCATCTTTCCCTTTGTGGTTTTGGGTCTACAATTCAGGTAAGAGGATGGCTGCTCTCACCCAGAACTTGGCAGCTGAACCAGGATGGGGTCTTATGTGGGTTTTGCCTTCCCTGGTGGCCCAGTGTCCAGCACTGGGTGATGATTTGTACCTCACAGAGAGGGGGACACATGGGAGGCCCCCACAGCCCCTAGGGCTGTGCAGGAGGGTGAACCCCTTTGGACTATGAACCACTCCTGGAAAGTTGACGGCTTCTCCTGCTCCTGTCCTCTGTCTCCTTCGCAGTCACAGGCTGCCAACCACAAGGAGTCTTTTCTGAGTGAGATGGGATCCTGAGCGTCGGGAGGGAAGGCGAATGATTCCATACCAACTCTCTTATCCCTGTCTCCCCCCTTTGTCAGAAAGTTGGGTCAATGTTGTTTTTGTTTCTGCTTCTTTCTCCCTTGCCAAAGAAATCATGGTGACTAACTCCTCATCATACATGTCCAACAGTGTTTCTGGGATCAGGTCCTCCTCATGAAAACAAAAATAATCCCTCTTGCCTCCCCTCCCAGCTATCCCGTAACATACGTAAGTGTTCAAGGAAGCCAGGAATGTATTTTAATGCAGATCATTATTAATAAGTTCAGGAGCTATGAGTTTTCCCCTCTTCATTCAAAATTAATTATGTTTTGGAGAAAAATATATCCATCTTACAAAGTTTCAATCCGAAGGGACACCTCTTAATTAAATTAACCAGTGAAAAGGAAATACTTGTAATAAGGGTGCAAGATAAATATTTGTACCGTGCACATTCCAATTTATCACAGCTTTAAAAGAGTCCATAAGGTTTGTTTTCCTTCACTGAAATGTGACACATTCAGATATCATTCTCATTTATAAATTAGTGCATGACACATGGGATACCCCCCTATGGGTTAAGGGTATTGGCCTGTGAGTGATATACTGCAGCTGAGAGAGCTGCGAAGTGAAGATGAGTAGTCCTGGAACACAAGCCCTAAATTTAACATTACCCAGAGGCAAACACAGCCCTGAACTGACTTAAGGGTGGAGGCAAGGCTGCACAGCCCTGATGTATTACCATGTGGGAATGTACAGTGTGGTATTCCTGCTAATTTTGAGGGAGAGAGGTGAAAGCACCCACACTCCCTCCATTAATCTGCATTTGTTTACCATGATGATACCCACTGAAGCTGTGAGTAGGCAATATATTTAAGCTGAAGCCTGTTTTTAAAGCACCTGATAGGTTGAATTAATTTCACTGACAGTGCTTCCATATTTGTAATCATGATCACAATTAAATACTTGATGCCTTCACTGCTATAGGTAACTTCTGCCTCTTTGGGTTTTATTAATGTTTTGAAATAAACCACAATTCCTATACCTTTGTTTATGCATTTACCTTCTCTAATGTTTGTATGAATGCTCACTTTTGCACACACACACAAGTGTACACACTCAGCTGTATAAGACAGATAAGTCAAATATAGATTTGCATTTTTTTACCCTACCTTTTTTTACCCATTTGACTACATTTTAAAAGTATGTAAATTTTTACTTTGTAAAACTGGGGGATGATCATGCTGAAGGACAATATGCTAAACCATCAATAGTTACGCACAATCATTCCACAGGGAAAGCTCCGATTTAGAATACAATAGAATAGACTATTTCAGTTGGAAGGAACCTGCAATGATCATCTAGTCCAACTGCCTGATCGAGCTAAAGCATTGTCCAAATGCCTCCTAAACACTGACAGGCTTGGAGCATCAACCACTGTACCAATATAGCTAAAGTTATGTTTAACCCGCAAGAGACTAAAGGAGCAAAACTGTGAATACAAAAATGGAGTGTATGGGAGAAGAAATTGCCAGCGAATTTTGTGGTGCAAAACTGAAGTGAACACTTTATGGACAACTTTCCAAATGTTTTATTTGTGGGTATACATTAGCCCAGTTTGTCGAAGAAGCTAGGCTTTTAATAGGGAAGCTAGCATAGACAATGGAGCTTATCTACAGGGAGTATTTGTTGTCCTTCTATTTGACAATAAAACCTCACACTTGAACCTTTTATTCCACATATAGTAACTTATAGTTAATTTAATATATATGGAATATATGAACCTAAGAACTTCAAACTGATGTACTGGCCTTCTATACTGGGTATTGAAAATAATAACACAGATTAGAATTGGTAGGCAAGTATGGATTTCGTGTGTGAGATAGATGATGAAAGGAAAGAAAGATTGCTTCTGTGGGAGAGAATCAGGCTTCACAAAGTCTTTGCAGAGTTTTGTAAGTATGTGACTCAGCAAGGCATCACCCGTAAAGAGTACCCAGCTTTCCAAAAATGGTACTTTGCTCCAGGCACATGGGAAAGCCAAGCTGTGGAGGGAAAAAGGCCCAAGTTCTCTCACAGAACTGTTGTAGTCTAGAATGTAGGTGGGTGTACTCCAGTGTATTAATCAAAGATCTGGAAGCGGGGATATCCAGTGAGTTGACCATATTTGCAGATGATGCAGAACTCTTCAGAAGAGCCAGTAGCAAGCAGTTGCAGCAGGATCTCACACTGCTGAGTGACTGGGAGATAAAACATCAGGATAAAGCCAGTGCTGGTAAAAGCAAAGTAGTGAAACAGAGTTGAATTAACAAAATGCCCACTGCTTAGCCAGCAGTTGGTTTTCAGCAAGTTGCTGCCTTTTAGGGAGAAGTTTGGAGTAATGATGGAAAATTCTCTGAAAGCATAGTTCTGATACTCAGCAACTGAGTTAAAAAAAAAAGTCAAATTAAGTACTAGATATTACCAGGAAATGAAGTTGGCATATGAATAGTAAGTCCAAGCCATGCCAGGCTTCAACCCCCCTAAAATGGATACAGGTGAGCCACAGGTACAGCAAGAATTAAAACAAGAATGAGGAGGGCTATGGCCAAGCTTGCACAAGGTGGGTGATGAAGCAGCTTCTGAAAAAAGACCTATTCAGGGGGAAAAGCCTATTCAGTGTTTCTCATAATGTGAGAAGGACATTATCAGGTTTAAGAAGAGGGCAAGGAAGTATTAATTTCACATGCAGCATAGCTGCCTTGTGCATGCGTCTTTGCCACAGGACACAGCAAAGGCCGAGAGGGTAGAGGGGCTCGAAATGGGATTAGACACATTTGGAGAGGACTGGGCTGTTGGTGACTGCCAATGCAGCGTCCCATCTGGAGCTCCAGCTCAGGAAGCCCTGAGTGACCACTCAGTGCTGGGAATGCAATGGGGACACTGGGAAAGGCCCCTGGGCGCTGGTCATGTTTGCTCTGTGCTTTGCTTTGAGCATCTGCTACCGGCCACTGCTGGAGGCAGGATAGAGGGTTGGACCGATCCCCGATCTGACCTCGCAGAGTGGTTCCTATGTTCCTCTGTCTCACCAAGAAATACAGATGTGCTGTTCTGACAGATAAATAAAATAATCTAACTCTAAATAAACTGAATGTTCTCCTTGAACTGAAAAAAACCCCAAAACAAAACAGCAGCAACAAAAAACCCACAAATAAAACCAAGATAGTGTTTACACTGGGAAGTGTGCATTTTTTTCCTTCCTGGACAATTAAAAAGCAGCTGTAAGGGTTTTATTCAGACTCCCCCCTCCAAAGTTCACTTTTAGGTTGAGACAAATATTTTTTGTGCCAAATAAGACATTTGAAGAAGGCTTTAAATGAGAGAAAACAGTTAAGATGCAAATTGTGTTTTGCTGCAAGTTTAACCAGTAATCTTACATTTTGCTAACATTTTCTTATCTTCAAGGAGAGAATGGCTCTGGTTTAGTGGAAGCTGTGTTTTACCAGGAGGATAAACAATGACTTTACTGACTAATCAGGATTTCCCAATATTGTCTCATGAAAACCTCAGGAAAAAATCTCCTCACAATAATGCTCCTGGTAGTAGGGCTGAGAGATTTGAAAGAGAGCATTAGACCTGATAGTGCTTAGCAGCTGCTAGGACAGGCCCTGTGTATGTCACAGAATCTAAGGAAATCTGGAATTAATCTTGGTGGCAGGCACAGTGGGGGATTTTGCCTTCAGCAAAGACAGGATTGCCCAATACTTCCCAGTATAAGGTCTTGCTTTTAGTTTCTCATAATATCAGCAAAGTTCAGCTCTTCAGGCCATAATTAGGCACATTCGAGATCTTTCCCTATCTTACAAGTCTGGGAAAATGTCAATGCAAATGGAAACTTCTGAGGAGGAGAGAATGGAGACAGAAATGGGGGCTTGCAACCCACCTGCCAGGTCACTCCTGTAAAGGTTGCTAAGTCCCTCTGGAGGTGCGGCAAAGACTTGAATCCTGGCAAAGGAGCTGCTGTCAATAAAGTGTGTTTTCTTGCTGTCACCGCAAAAACTAGCTGTTGTTTACTTATGTAACACCAGGAAGTCCCACTTACATTTACACATCCAGAGATGAGCAGAGAGGCTGCTAGTGCATCACCAGTACTGGGAATGCTCCTACCCCATATGGATGGCACTGTCCTAGAGAAGAGGAATTACCCTGAACAATGTTTTGGGGGGGTTAGGAGGAATCAGGCATTCTTGGTTTGGCTCTTCCTTGTGCAGGTAACTAGAAGCTGATTTTATAACAGCGTCAGACTTCAGGCCCTGCTACATTAGAGGGTGCTGGAACTGAGTGTGCAACCTTGGCAAGGCTGGACTTCAAGGAGACCCCCTCCTGTCTTCCAGGTGGGGTCAGTCTGGTGCTCCAGCAGTAACGCCAGAGGCGAGATTGCGTGTTAGCAGCCGCGGTGTTTCCCCTCTGAAGGGAAGATGAGAAATGACCAAGGGTGATGAGTACCTAAAAGCTGTTGATGTTCGTTCAGGACTCCGGGAAGGAACGTAGGAAATTTGTGTTTCCTGTTCTGCCAGAGGCATGTTTGATGAAACTACCATAATAAATATATGCAGAAGGTTTGAATGAAAGGTAATTATATGTTAAATTAACTGTATTGCAAGAGCATTAAAGAAAACAAGAACAGGGGAAACTCTTCAATCCATGAGAGGATTTGTGTGATGCCTCAGAAAAATAGATCTTCTTGTTAGCAGGAGGCCTATCATTCTTGTGGGGTCATTGGAAGAGACCCAAGGCCTTTTGCACTCTGCATGTGCAGCATAAAATAGCTTTGCATTTGCTTGATCTTTTTCATTATATTATACAACCTTGAGGAAAGAAAAGCAAGCATTGAATTTGTGATTTATAGCTTGATATTTACTTGCCGTATCCGGGTGCGAGACCTAGTCCAAGAGAGAAAAAGAGACTGTGAGTCCAGAACAAAAGCTACACGCTTAAGGACTAAATGTATTTTTCTTGGAGCGCTGTCACCATTAGCTCTGCTTGGAAAGCCAACCGCCTGCTCACCCTGCGAGGGTTTCCAAGCTCATGGGCTTCCACGTTGACGTTTCTCTCTCTCAGCACTCTTTGCATTTGGCTCAGTGGACCTTAACCCCTACACTCACTACTCCTTGCAGAGGAGATTCCTGCACCCCTTTGCTGGGCTGAGAAAACCCCTCTACATAAATTAACACAGTGTGATGGGATGCAGGAGCATCTGGTGCTCCCAGTTCTGATTTATTTCTGCAGCAACACACAAAACATCAAGTGATAAATTATTGAAAGTCAATGGGCCCCTGGAGAATAAAGGCATGATGAATAGTGAGCAGTTGGCATCCCACATAACCGTGTGTCCCAGAGGGCTACCTAGGGAGACGGTAAGGGGAAAGAAAAGGCCGGAGCCTTTGAAGGATACAGCTGTTAGGAATGTCTTCCTTTCAACGAGAGATTACTTTGATTTTTAACGCCTTATTTCAGCAATGGGAAATGGGATTAGTAGTCACCTGGGAATAAATAGTAACCACTAAACTCACTTTCACCTGCAGCTTGGTCTGATTAGGATGACAATGAAGCTGAATTTTGATTTACACTAAATGAATTTTTCATTAAGGACACCAGGGACTCCCTTGAAAGACGTTGCAGATACCAGAGCTGTCTTTGCAACTCCCAAGGCAGGGAAATTCTGTGCCCTACCAGTAAAGAGTCCACAATATGCTTGTTTGGTATGGAAATCAGGATTGTTTTGGAGTCATTGTTTGCAGATATCGGAACAAATGCCAGACAGTGTAAACACTTCCCTGTTGCCCTGGTTGTGTAGGACTTTCACAAGGAGCAATGGAGAAACCACCAAGAAATACCTTCCCTTAATGGTCCTGGAGCTTGTGGTCAAGTGGAAAAAACTTCCAGTTGAGAGGATGTGGTGACTGGGATCTCTGTAGGGGGGTGCTGGCTGGGGCTGCTGGGTGGCATTGGGACAGGCAAACACTCCCTGTGCCTCCATCCCATGTCCTGAGAGCTGGGTGCAGAAAACACATCACTGGTCATGAAAGACTGGTTGACAGAAGGTTTGTTGTACTTCAAATTGTTACAGCAGCCTTCTCCAAGCCTGTAGGTGAGCTTCACTTCATCCTCTGCAGCAAAAGATGCCCGTATCCTGCATACATGAGTGTGGGAGTTAAAATGAACCCAGGAGTGAAAAATTGAGCCAGAATGAGAGCTAGTGCTCTGGGCCCCAGCCACCCCTGCCTGACTCCAGATCTTCCCACTGGATTTCCTTTCAGGAGAGCATTCATGTACCTGTGCATGGACATCTAGCGCATCCTTGTACAAGCGCTTTGAAAAGCTTGAGCTGGTGCTTCAGGCTGTCACGCTGTTTGAGTGATGTGACTATTTACCCATATTACAGCTGGCAGCCAGGGAATATCCCACAGTCTTATTTGGGAACACTCTCATTTGCAAGACTGTAACTGGCAATTAGTGATAACTTCACTTTGGGTCCAAAGTTTTCATTTCAGTTGCCACAGGAGACTACAAATGCTACATTTTCCTGGCTGCCTCTGCCTCAGAGAGCTCAGCTTTCAAACACATGAATTTGGGGGAGCTGTTCGCATGTGTATCTCCCTCAGTGAGAAAAAAGTCAGTACAACATTTTCATGTTTGCTCTTGTTTGCATCTGCCTCCATCTTCTACTAGAGTGGGTATTGTTATTTATTAGTTATTGTTCAGTAACCGGGGAATTCCTTTACTGGTAGTGGTTTTTCCTGCTTTGCTTTTGTCTAAAGTGCGTGTTTTGGAAGTCCCTAAAAACTGCTAGTTGGATGATTCTCATAAACCACTATGGGTTACTCTAAACAGAAAGCCAGAAACACCAAAACACCAGTGTAATTTATAATCGCCCATTAAAAACCTCTGTGTGGGTTTTTGTTGTAACCATGAATTGCTCAATGGGGCGGTTGAGCTTGTTTGTTGTAATATGTCATGGGCAGTTGCAAAACTGCAGGTGTGGAGTGGGATGGGTGCCCACAGGCTTAGGGATGCGGGAGGAGCCAGTCACGTACACCCCGTGTTCATCAGCGGCAGCTCCAGCTTTCCCAGCTGCAGCTTTCCCTGCCCAGCCCGGGCTGCTATGGCACGTCGGTTAATGAAAGGTAACCTGGACTTGCCTCTTATTCTTCCAACTCTCTCTCCGTTTCCAGCTTCTCCTTCTTCCGCAGTGACATTGACACAGGTTGACCATACTGCCTCACCTCCCTTCCCCCCCTGTTTTAGAGAAAAAAA
>JANHGB010043348.1:0-63710 GCA_026283785.1 Coracopsis vasa | reverse complement strand
TCATTACAATCTTTCCAACAATACTTATTTTCTGAACTTACTGGGAACTGAGCTTTCATTCATTCTCAGGCATTGCTCAGTAGCTAGTAGTAGCCACAATAGGCAAGCATTCAAAACTAAGCTCACTAAAAATACTGCAGAGAGCAGTATGTAAAAGCTGATCTGCAGTCATTTGTACCAGTGCTATTTTCATTCAGCACTCTTTTATACCTGTCTGGTACCCAACTGCCACCAGTGACAATACCTATGCCAAGGGAAGGGCAACATTAAATCAGACTCCATATGTACTGCATCAGTAGGTAAAGCTGTCTCACACAAAATTATTTCAAAAGGTCATTATTAGAGTTTCAAGGTGAAGTATCCTGAAGTCAGAATAAAGAGTGATGTATAAGCTAAACCTTTATTCAACTCATTTTGTCTACATACTGCATAAAACTTAACCACATAAAGGTGAGAGCAGAGAGCAGAAAGAGGCTGCTTTTTGAATGGGTCACACCTGGATCATGAAGGAGTCTTTTATGTCTTGGGCCCTGTTTGATGTGCGAAAGTATATGGAATGTATACACTGACTGAATCTGTGTGCTACAGATAAGGATAGTCACATCCTGAGTAGGGTATTTGTCTACACGCTGGAAGTTCTTCACTTTGATAAGATCTATTACTGATATTAACAGCTCCTGTATAAATTTCAAGTCCTTACATAAAAGAATAAGAGTGCTTGGCCATTGCAAAGAAATGTCAACAGAAATATTTCAATGCCAGTAAAAACATTAGTCATTAAAAGACCAGACCAGAACAGAATAGGAATAGAATAGGAATAGAAATATAATATTTCAGTTGGAAGGGACCTACAAGAATCATCTAGTCCAACAACCCAGTTCAGGGCTGACTACAAGTTGAAGCATATTGTTAAAGTCATGGTCCAAATGACTCTTAAACACTGGTAGGCTTGTGTATCAACCAGTTCTCTAGGAAGTCTGTTCCTGTGTTTGACCAATGTCTCTGTAACTAAATGTTTGACAATGTCAAAAGTAATATTTTGGCTAAAGTTAAACACTGTTTAAAAATATCAGACACAAGCAAGCACTCAACGTTACATAAAATTAAGAATGAACAGTTCAAGGTATAAAGTACTGAAACATTGTGAACAAAAGAAAACACTTTCACTGGGTAGTATACAATAATATACAATCCTTGCAATAAAGAAGGATTTACTTGTTTCATGTAGAAAGTCTTTTCATTATTCCATTCAATAGTGCATGTTTAATTTTTTACCATATCACTTGGCTAAATTTCATCCTTGCCATATGTACCCTTAAAAACACTTGTAATACATACTACATTTTTGTTCTTAGTATTATGCTTTCATTTTCTGGGGCAGAGAATAATAGAATTATAAATTCACAGATGCAACTGAACCCATTTCTCTCTTTCGGACATCCTCCATTTTTTGTGCATTTTGCATCAAATGGAAACCTGACAGTCACCTAGACTTCTATTCCCTTTCTCTTTTCCCATGTACTTATGTTAACATTACGTGTGGAGCCCTTCAACTGAAAGTCAAAGTATTGCCCTACTCCCACATCTAAACTGAAAATATGGTAAAGCAAATTTTACCATGCGCTCTAAACAATCTATAGAAGGTGGAGGTGTAGCTGTGTACAAGTGCATTTGTGATGATCTTTTGATTACATAATCCTTAAGATTCTATAAGATTAAAACTTTAAGATTCTAATAATATACATTAATAATAATAGTTAAGATTGTGTAATTGTGTAATTATGTAATTACAGAATTGCAGTCCAGAAATGATAGGAAAGATCAATTCTGTTACTTTCAGTTGCTCCTCTTTGAAGAAGTCTGCTTCTTTCATCCACCACCACTGAAGTTTTTGACCTATATTTTAAATTTCTAATCCTCTAGCACATTCTTTTGCAAAATATCCAACACAGATTCTCTTGTTCTTTCTTGGTAAAAGGCAGAGCTCCTGTCATCCTGGAACAATCTTGCGTTGCAGGCAGGTGGCTTTATTCTCATTTCCTAAAATGATACACCCCAACACATATACGGAACTAGATGACCTTTAAGGTCCCTTCCAATACAACCCATTCTATGATTCTATATAGGACAAAGGTCTGACTTATTAAATATATCAGCAATAATAGGTAGAAAATTATGGCAGATTACATGGGAGAAGAGGAAACCTACATACTCATTTTCAGCCTGGAAAAAAACATGTTTTACTAAAGTGAGTAAACAAAAAAAAAAAAACAACAAACAAAAGAAACCAACAAAAAACAAACAACCAAACAAAACTACCTAACAAGAAAACAAAGGAGAAAATAAGCGTCCTCAAACTAGTCACTGGTATTTCTACTGCTCAAAAGAAAAACAAGTAATGGAGCCAATACAAAACCAATAATCTTTCCTTCTCCCACCGAAAAGCTATTTTATCCTCTGTAGCTCATTTCTCCCCAGGTCCTTACCTGCTGCTTGCAGCAGGCAGAAGACCACATCAGCAATATATCAGGGCATTACTTCAACTTTCAGAGTTCAAACTAATTTGGAATGCATCCAAAAACACACGCAAGGCAAAACAGTGAAACACCTCCTAGAAATCACAAGATTTCTAAGAATGAAGAAGATCTTTAGTTAAATAACCATCTTGAGACTGGATCATAGCCTCTTCCATAAGTTACTCTCCAGCTGGGGCTGCACTACTGAAATCCTAGTCTGCCTTCCAAGTAATGAAAGAAATAACATAGTTTCTGAAAATAAACTTTTATATCCAATGCATAAGGAAACTGTACAACGACCTATTTATTGTAGAGATTCATAACTATCATTGCCACCGTTTCAGCTTCTGGAGCCCGTAAGAACATACCGTTCTCATTTAGTGAGCTCATGCATAATGTAACTTCAATTGAAGTTAAGGTATTAGAAAGGGGAAGGGAGTCAAAGAGTAAGGTTTGGTCTTGATTTGCTTCTGTGTTTGTAGAGAATAGATACTCATCTCAAGAGTGCGATGTCAAGGATGACCCTGCTAGGAAAGCGTGTTGAGAGCCAAGGCGGTTTTGCCTGCGATATGCACAACATTGCTAGGGCACAAAGAAGAAGGGCATGAGATGAGCATTGGGCAGGTGCTGATTTCATGCTGATGTTCTCACTAGGTGTTGCAGGCTCCTGTGCATATTGATGAGTCCCAAATGGTCAGGAAACTCCACGAAGTGCACCCTGGAATTTCCAGCTGGTTTCCCTCCCCCTCCTCCCTCCACTGCTGCAGACATTGATCAAGGGGAGATAAGGATTTAGTTTAAGAACTCTTCCGGAGAAGCATCTGCGCATGCAAATGTATAGAAGATACAAACTAAGATAACTTTAAGAATGATTTTTTCCACACTACTTATAACTTCTTACAAATGTAGTTGCCTTCATGTTTTATGACAAAATGCAGTTGGATTTTTCTGCTGCTGAATGACAAATTTAACATTCTAAGTCAAGTTAGATTAATGAAATAGCCGTTTTGTTGTTTACAGTCATTTCGGCTTTTTATTCCTTCTGTATCTTCTGTGGTGCCAATGGTGTGAGCTACAGCATAAGCAAAACCAGTGTTTATAACCTTTCAGATAGCAGTTCATTTCAAGAAGTTGGGCTCCAGTTACAATATGCATTGACTTAGAAAATCAAACCCCACCAGGTTTTACCCACTGCTGATATTACATTCTGTTGGTGTTTCAACAGCTTGATAGTGGAGGGTGTGTTGAAACAGGCTAAATGCTTTCCACAGTTAATGTCTGTGCTCAGCTGTTAATAGCAAACTTCTGTGGTATCTGGAGCCAAGTATACTAAAAAAAAAAAAATCAACTAAGCTGTGCAAAATAATGCTAGACTGAGCAGTCAGTAATCTCACCAAGATGACTGCAGATTCCTATCTTTGGAAAGCATTTTAATCCTTGCCTCAGGTATTCGTTTTGAAAGATGCAGGTACCACATTCATTTCATTCATCAGGCAGTTTATTGCACTGGCTTTTGTCGGTTTTTCTTCACAAAAATATCCTGTCTAAAAATTACAGCATGCTAACAATTTCATTCTTCTGAAGCTACTGAGCAAGGACTTCCAGAAACAGACTTTATTTTCAGAAGTGGAACTGATCTCTGCTGGTACTTTCTTTTTCAGAATTTTTATTTAATTTCTCAAATCACTATATTTCTTCTTCCACATGGAATTTTACTAAGAATCAGCATTTTCCACTTCTAACATGCCTAAATTTAATCACAGGAAGATCTGCAGAGCTGGTACTTGGAACTGAGCCTTGTGGACTTGTGATGCACTGAACAGTTCATTCTAATTTTCATAACAGATTAAATCTCTTGTGAACCAACTGAATTTGCTGCTCCTGAAAACTCCCATACTCCACCATTGTTGTTGACACTGCCCTAAAAATATTACAGGCTACAGTCATTCTTTGAATATATTTTAATGCTCTTGAGTTTAAATCTTGCACAAAATCTGATAACATCAACGGTATTTTGAACAGTCTTCCCTTGACCTTGAAGTCAGTATTGAGTTAATTTAAATTAAGATTAAAATCAGCTACAGGGCAGTACAAGAATCAAAATACTAGAGCAGGGGACCATCAAGGGGAAATATTCAGGGAAAAGAATCTCCTTATGCTGATGTTGCTACCAGGAAAAAAATACACCTCAGTTATAGTGATGGATTTGTATGGATGTGGATATGTCAAGGAAATACAAATAGATCCTTTCACACAAATAGCACCTGCACTGCACAAGTAGCATTTGCTACAGATAACAATAGTCCTTAATTTTCCATGGCTTGAAACACTGGTGGGTTTTTTCAGTATAACTTTGGGAAGGGGAATTGAATCATACTGAAACTTTGGAGGACCCTGAGAGGAGCTATAGATTAGCTGTAAAAGTTTATGATTTTTATCAGGCAAGGGTTTGCTTGTAAGATTGTTATCTGCAATAAGCAGCAAGCAGGGAGCAGAGATCTTGCAGGCCAAGATGACACCTACAGCCTCACATCTGAAAAGAGAGAAAAACAAGGCCTTTAAGATTTGTGCTGGCTCTAGGAGGATCGTATTGTTTATTGTTTATTTTCTTTACTTCTCCGTGTTCTTTAGCAAGTATCAGCTATTTCGAATGTACCCTCTAAAATAGGCATATTTCTTCTTTAACTTAACCTGCATTTAATGAAGGGTGATTTCAATCTGACTAACAACAAGCACTTCTCACGCAAGTCTGCTGTGATTCTTAAAATGAGCAAACAAGGCAACACAGCAAGTGTTCACCTCTCTGAAGCATTGCTTGAGGCTGCCCAAGGAAGAGCAGAGGCTTTTCTGTAGAACGAGCTGGTGTGAGAGCTGTCATTGCAAGGATCAAGAGAAACCATGTCTTCAATCATGAGCAACACATTCCAGCATTTGGCAAGTTAAATGGAAGCAGATTTGGACTCTGATAGGTATCAAAGGGGTTTTGGTAAAAGAGAAAATGCTTCAGCCTTTGCTTATTGAAAATATTAGGCCTCTTTGAACATACACAGAAGAATGTAAGCACCATTTAGCTGACACAGGTGGACACAGGAGCTTTATCCCTCTCGTGGGATACTTGCTCACAACCTTCTACATAGCTGATCACAGCACAGGGAGCTAAGGAAAATAAATATAAGTAAACACAAGGAAATACACAAAAATGAAGACTAGAACCATGGAAGTAGAATAATTTTAAAGGTGAGCAGAAAAAATTATTGATTTAGAAACTTATGTTATGTCTCTGTTTTGCGTTTGCGTTTCAAATGTCTTCCAAACGACACTCACGATTTCACGCATAATCAGTGTGACATGAAATTACAGTGACTGCTGATGCAAATGAAGTAATTGTGCATGCCAATTATGTGTTACATGCCTGTTGCCTTGTTTGAATAAGCAATTACTGAATTTACACAGACAAGCATGTTAACTAGGAATGCATATTAGGCACATAATTACCACCACTTAATTCAGAAATTCAGGCAAAGTAGAATTTAGCTGGGGCAAGAGTTATGAATCTTGGCATTTTTCCTAGGCATAAAATTCTAGTTTCATTATGTGAATTTCTTGCATTTATACCAGCTTATGCTCCAAAGTGGTTTAGAAAATTAAATAAGCTCACTGAAATCAGACACATGCTTAGATAAGCATAGGAATGGTCATTTTTGTTATTCTGGCACTCTTCAAGTTTTGCCTGCAAATTTGAGGATGCAGCGTTATCTGTGGAGAGCTCTTAATTTTCTGCTGAACTTCAGTTACCCACTGGTACATTAAGCAATCTCACATGCTGTAGGGCGAAGGAGGGAGAGGACAGCCAACACACTGAAACCTAAATTTTAGCCGGAGCAACGCCTGGTATTTTCTGCCCTTGAATGCTTGGCAGCCTTGTATTGCCAGGTTGTGCTTTTTTGCCTGATCAGAGAAGTACTGTCAACCAGTTCCACAACATCACCCACAGAGTTGTGATAAATCCTGGATTAGCCAGTATCTTGACCACTGGCTGGACTGTTTGGATTCATCAGTTATAATTCTAATACTCAAAATGGCATAAATATGTAAAACCTCAATTCTGTTATAAGAGCTGCTGCAAATGAAGACTTAACATGCATTTGTCAATTTGAAAAGCAAAAGCTTGTATTTAATTATTCCTGGTTCTGGCTCTGCGCATAGTCCCAGTGCAAATCAGGCATTGATAAATCTTAAACATGGATGTCAGTACAGAAAGAAGATCCAGAACAACTTATTTTATAACTTTATAACCTATGTATATTTCATATTTTATAAAATAGTTATAATTGTTTCAAATTATAAACTAGATATTTTATAAATATTTATAACTATGATAAAATCAGTAATTTAGTGCTCTTTAAAGAACTCTCAAATGAAAGCCACAGAACTGGCAGGATTCTTGCAGACCCAACCTCACAAATTTGGGTTTTTCCCACTGAGAATGCACCATTTCTTTTAATTGAACTGCTTGCGTTTGTAAGGCAACGTGTGCAAGAGAGGAGGATAAGTCATGTATTTAGGACGTTGCCTGCAGGTACTTATTACAGCTGAATTATTTAGGCTATTTGAAGTTTATATTTTTCTTGTTTCTAAAACCAAGAGAATATGTTGGCAAAAACTAACTTCCTGGAATATAGAATTGTAGAATCATAGAATGGTTTGGGTTGGATGTGACTTTAAAGATCATCTAGTTCCAATCCCACTGCCATGAGCAGGGGCACCTTCCACTGGATCAGGTTGCTGATATATCTAACAAGGTGGAAGGATTTGGGATCAATCCTTTAGCCTCCATGGAAACCTCAGCAGAGGATTTCTGAAATATATCACCTATGCTGTCCTCCTTTCTGCCCCTGGTGTATATACTCCATTTTTCACCACTTGAGATTCATGTTGCATAATTATATTTGGAACTTCGGTGTGCTCCCAAAGATATGGAAACAATCTAGTTCTCTTTAAAAACAAAATAAAACAAAACAAAGCAAAACAAACCAAACCAAACCAAACCAAAAGAACACAAAGCAAAACAAAACAACTCCCCTAAGCCACTTTCCCCTACTCTTCCCTCCCCTGCACCCCAAGGAAAACACACTGGGTCTGATTAACTAAAACCATAATTTCATCTGTATGCAAATTAAAGAAAACAGAATGTTTCGGAAAAGAGTAGTTATCCATTCTGTATTTCTTCAGTGGTCAATTTGGTTTATTCATTCAAGTGCATATTTGACATTGATTCCCTCTCTTTATGACAAGATTTAAGACCTTATCACTTCCATCTCTGGTAGATCACCACAATTTTCTGATGAATGTATTTATGTTAAACCCATAGCAGTTGTTTCCAGCCTTTGTGCAGCCTTAGGATTGCTGCATCCACTTCAAATTTGTAAAAGGTTTGTGTGCAGATTCTCTGCATTTTTCCCAGGTTTTAAGTTGGTTTCATAAAAGACAATGTCTTTCCTGACAAATCTTGTGTCACTGCATATTCCTGCATAGACCTAACAAAGCTTTGTTAATATCAAAATGTTCTTGTAAAACATGAGAGTATGAAAAAAATTATTTTTTTTCTGTGTGTAACTGCCATTTCGCTTACTTTTCTTGAAGAAAAATTGAAAATGAAATCTAAAAATGTTTTTTGTCTTTTTGACAACATTTTGCACTGATATGTTTTTCTCAAAGACAGAATTGTTTTAAACATGAAGGATTTGATTTCAGGTAAATATTCCGAATGCTTGCAAATTACCACTCTGATAAGTGCATAAATACAGTATAACGGTTTCTGTTTTGTCATTTGGCAGCTTTGGGTTTTGGTTGGAGAAAGTTTAGGCGTCTATGTTTACTCAGCGATGTTGCCTTCATTGACAAAATGCAAGGATTACACGTAAACCTGTGTCTCTTGCTTGATGAAGAGCTCTGATTACTGCTATGTATTTGTTTATAGTCATATATTTTAACTAGTTTGAAATTATTAAAAATTACTATTTAAAAAAATAAAGTTGCAAAATTGCTACTTAGTGAAACTTACATTTTTCAGTGTCTTAAGGTTTCACAAACCCCAGATTTGTCTTTTACATTCTAGCAGTTAATGAGGACTTATGTTGATTCATGTCAGTTTTGTGGTGTTTTACAACTTCTTTCATCTGTTCTCGAGTGAACCCATATATGTAAAAGTTTATGAACATAAAATTGCAAAGGAAGTTAACTTCACTCATTCATTCTTCTGGTTTGAGTTTTGAACAAAAACTAACCTACCAGCTGTAACCTGAACTATTTGCCTGTTTGTTTCAGCCCATGATAGCAAAATTCAATTTCTTCATAAGATGAAAAATATGATGAAAATTGAACACCAGATTTTTTCTTACACATTTTTTTCTTCCCATTGCCATAAAAAATGATAGCAATCCTACATGGGTTTTTTAAGTCTACAATGGAATTCAATATTTGTATTTTATGCCTGATGTTTTAATTATTTCTTCCTTTTTTCATATATTTTATTTAATAAGATTTTGCTTCTTTATTTTCTTTCACATCTTGATTAGAGATAAATTTCTGGTACAGAGGAAACTACCAACCATGTCTTATTAAGGATTCCCATCTCATGTTCATCCATCTGAAATTTTAGGGTCTCCCTAAAAATGATGCTTTCTCAATACTCAACAGAAACAGATAATGCTGGACACTGTGAGAGCTCTCTGTCTTGCCTGCCATAGGTTAGTCCAGTATACCTGAATGGGACACAGTGGCCTGGGGACAAGTTGGGCTTTTTACAACTGTGGAAAACTTTGTAGTTGCAAAGAAAGCAGGCAGATAAATGAACATTTAATAATGCTCCTTTGAAATGACCAAATGGCTGCGCGTCATACAACTCGCTAAAGATGATTCAGTCCCCTCAGGCCCTAGTTTACCTGTATTTCTGGAAATTTGAAAAGCAAAAGCTTGTAGTACTTAAGTTTTAAAGCAGGTCTCAAGGAGAATGCTGGTCAGGTGTGGAGGTGAGAGTTAAGAGATTAAATTATATACTCTGTAGATGATCCTACGATAAAGAGAACGGAGATGCTGTTCTAGGATTTTGAGATCTGGTAATCCTCTGCCATCAGAGAAGGGGATTTTGCATTAGGGAATGTGGTTCATGTTGTTCATCTTTTGCTATCTGAGCTAATAACAACATAATATTCTTGTCTCTATCAATGACTAATTACCCTGAATATTCCCACTCTGAGTGTGATCATTCAGCCAATTCCTTATCCAACAAATGGTCCACCTTTCAGGTCTTCTCCTGTAGTGGGTGATTCTTAATTCTTCCATCATACAAAAATACTCAAAACAGGGTGATATCTTAAGTCACTTTCTCTAGGTAGAGTTTGAATCTTTGTCTTTTCCTTTTTTTTTTTTTTTTCACAAATATCAGCTATTTTGGGGCTGCGCAGGGACTTTTCAACCAGGACATCTTCTTGCTTTCTTATCATATGATCCAGCTGCAGTTACTGTTGACTGCTGAGAGGGCCCTTCTGTATAAGACTAACTGAAAGTGAGCTATGAACAAGATAATATTCTTAAGTAGGTAAATCTGTTTAAAGGAAGAAGGGGAAAGCAAGCCTCTACAGACAGCTTCTTGCACTACCAGCAGCTTGGTTTTCTTCTTGACAGCCCCCATTTTGTTTTCTCTGTGAGTTGTTTTAAACAGGAAGCAGGGGCCCTTCTCAGAATTGCAGTAAATGTAATTGAATATCAAATGTTTTCAAACAAACAAACCATAGAAAAGTTGAGGATGGGGAAATATAAGCAAAGTTTTCTAAAATGTTGTTGTACAGGCAAACACATGTTTTGAGTTAAGTTGAGCTCATTTCTTGAAACAGTATTAACTTTGTGATGGCCATGACCAGCAGGCATATGAGGAATGGAGAGTGGCAGTGTTTATCAAATTAGATCTAAAGAGGAAGAACACGTATTTAGGGTCCTTTCTTTTCTTAGTATTTTTTGAAGGCAATCTGAAAACGACAAGTAGAGGCTGGGAGAATTTGTGTAAAGATCATATTGTTTTGGGGCTGGAAAAGAAGATTCTGCTTTTGTTAGAGAATGTCTTTTCAAAATGATCTTTTATCTTTATTTCAGTTTAAAATGTGGTATTGTTATGGAAAATCATGATGAGAAGTTGTATCTGTTTTTCCTAAAAATTTTCGCCTTTGATTTGGTGTTTGGACATGATAAAGCCCCTGCGCATATGAATGTAAGCAAAGTCGGTTTTATGCTACATTGACATTTCATAGCTAGACAGTTATGTTCCATGCTTTTCTTTTCTGAAATCCATTCAGCTACAGAGAATTTCAGCAATCCATGGATCTCTGCAGTTAAATAATGTTTGAGCCAACCCTTTGCCCAGTCTCAGTTACATGCTTACAATAGAAGGTGCTTCAGTGATATGGAGTAGTCATAAAAACTAGTCTTGGAGAGTCTAAGTAAAAAAGGCTTCCTGGGATCATATACTCACAAGAAGTTGGTATGTCACATCTCTATCAATCTGCATTGCTGATGAAAATCACTTCTAATGGGAGCAAATTCTATCTTTAAGTGATTAGATTGGATATTAGGAAAAATGTCTTCACGGAGAAGGTGGTCAGCCATTGAAACAGGCTGCCCGGGGAAGTGGTGGACTCACCGTTCCTGGAATTGTTCAAAATTCATGTAGATGAGGCCCTCAGTGACATGGTTTAGTGGTGATCTTGGCAGTCCTGGGTAATGGTTGGACTTGGTAATCTTAAAGGTCTTTTCCAACCTGGCTGATTCTATGATTCTATGATTTAGAAGCAATAAATGCAAACTTCCTACGTCCACTCTCCTCCATTGCACTGCCCCTCTCCCATATAAAGCCATTTATGTTGTTTTAACTGAGTTTCAGAGTAGAAGCTTTTTTGGTTCACTTATGTGACAAGAGGACCAAACTGGCATGACTTCACTCACAGCTAAAGAAGGGTCAGTCTGCATTTTCAGTGCTATGTAATGCCAACATTGATTCACTGCTCTTCTGCATGACTGAAAAACAATGCTGTTACAGAATGCCTTGGTTTTATCTTTCTCTCCACTGGTGTAAATTGCTGCCTTCAGTGCATCTATCATTTATCAACCACGAAACTATGAAAGACAAGATTTTCCTTACTCTTTCAATGAAAGATGAGGCTCACCTTATGATGTAAGGAGAGCTGTGTGTGGGCTGGCAGCTGCCCCAGCAGAGCCAGCCCAGGCTGCAGCCTGTCCCTGTCATCCCTCTCACAGTGAGAAACAAATTAAATGTTAGTCAGGCTCACACTCTGTCCATGTTCTGCGTTGAAATGCTAACTTCAGTTAAGGATGAAGAAATTTAGATTACTAGGGATAATGACAAAAGCAACTAATAATATCTGCTGAAGTCGTGTCACATTAAGCAAGAGAAGCAAGGTTTAGTGACACCTGATACACAGTGCTTACAGGGGAAAAACAAACAGATCAAGATAGGCTTTTTTTTTTTTTTCTCTGATCCTCAGTTTCATTACCTCCTTTTTCAAACAACAAAGCAGATAGCAGAACACACTAAGCAAGTTTAAAGTTTTGGTTTGAATAAAATGGATTCTTTCTGCTCCACATCCATGCTTAGGCAGCATCTTTGGACAAGCGTTTTTCTTTATCTAGGAGGGGTGTGAAAAAGATGGAGGAGGGAATCGAAACATGCACACGAGTTGTAGGTGACACACTTCTGCATGGCACGTGTCCTCATGCAGAGATACGAGCTGCCACAGCCAGTGCTATGTCTGTATCCACAATGCAGTGGTAATAACCCTGCCAATATGGCCATAAGAAAGAGCCCACAGAAGGTCATGTGCCTCTGCCCAAAATCGTGGGTGGCTGTTCTATAGAACACTGTTACTGAGCCAGGTTATATTTTAACCTTCTTCACCAACTTTCTGTAGCCTTTTAGGGAACAAATTCCAGGAAGAAGATATATGTCTCACCTACTCATACCCCTATCAAAAGTGATAAGATTATCTACAATTCAAAACCGATATGTTTTCTTCTCCTTGTAGGAGCTCAGCTTTAAATCTCCTCTATATTCTATCCCAGGGGAAACACAGCTTGGTCTTCCAAAAGCCCACTCCTCGCCAGGCACACAGGGCAGCCCCTTAGCCCTTTCATGTCCAGTCTGGAAGAAGGAAGAAATCCCAGAGCAGGTGAGGAAGGAACCTGGCACTGCCAACCTAAGTAGTCCTCCAGCTGGCATACTGCAAGCAAAGTATGTAAGAAGGAGTCAAGCATAGCATGCAGCCTCCCCATGTCTGGCTGTCTTCAGCTCAGGGTCTTCCTGAGCCACACAAGTGTGCTTGATAGTTCTTGATGAATCAGGGGTTACTGTATTAGATTTTTTTAATCATCCTGTGAACCCATGATGACCATCAGCATCCACAGCACTCCTTGGCAAAGATTTTCACATATTAACAATGTATGTTATTTCATGCAACTATTTCACACCTTTCACCCCGTTGTATTTTGCTTTCCAGTTTTACTGCATTCTTTTAAAGTTGGACAACCAGATATGCATGCAGTTTTTAAGCCTCTGATACAGCCTGAATTTTTACAATGTCATTATAATATTTATTGGCTTGCTCTTTCTTACCTTCTTATTAATTCTGAACATTCTTGAAACCAATAAATAAATAGATAAAAAGAACACCTACACACTACAGGGGAAAAAAAAACAGATAAACCATCAGTTTGTCTTGACAGGATGTTTGTGTTATGATCCAAGAGATCAAATTGCTGCTTTATATCAAGTATCATCTGGCTTTGGCAAAAAAAAAAGAAAAAGAAACAAAACAGAAACAAAACTAACCCCCAGACAATCAAGCCCAGCCAGTCAACCAAAACTAATATATTTTTATCTGGTTGCTTATGTGATTTTTGTGATATTGAAATAACATTTGCTTCAAGAGCTTGCACAATTTGCTTCCTGCTTGCACAATTATACTTTTTTTTTTACCACCAAGAAAAATATATCTTCATTCTGACATGACACTCGGATGGCATTGTCCTCTCCCTTCTTCTATGGATGACACTGGTCTCTGAAATCACCCTCTACCCTGCTGTGCTGAACAGGCAGAGTTTGTGCAAAACTTGCATGCACCTCTCAGTGTTTCAGTAGAATAAAGAAATGCCATATACTCAGTGAGAACTTCGCTGTTAATTTATTTGGGTGTGAGATTGGTGTGCCCTCATAAAGTTTATGTGATTGTTTGATTTGCATTCACCACAAGTGCAAACATTGCATTTTAATGGCAGAGCAAGCTGAACACATCTTTAGGATGTGTGCAACCACAATAATGAGTTGTATGTTTTTAAATCAGGTCTTTAATATACCCATATTATTTCCAAACAACTCAGTGTTTATCTAATTTGGGTTCTTTGACAAATAATGTCATTCTTCTACATGCATTGTAAAACAACTGCATTTTTTTTCGGAGAGCTGTTTCACTCAGATTCAATTAAGAAAAGATCTTCTTTTATAGAGAAAAAACCCCAGCATTTTAAGTCTGTGAATTCTTTTATTCTGTATTGACTGTAAAACCAGAATTTAGTCTTCAAAGTTGTTATTATTAGGTATGTACCATATCAATCAGCTTACTGGCTGAAAGTTTCTAAGTATGTGTGAGACTAATTTAATCAAATTCAAGAATTTTATCTAATCTTATTAAAGGTCAGATCTTACATGTTATATTACAATTTATTTTGAAAATTTCCCTTCTCTGAGCTGTAGTGTGTCTTCAAGAACTTTGAGCCTGATTTATTAGATAAACGAGGTTGGACTGATCATGATGTGTGTGCATGTAGACCTATGTCTCTGTCACCTCTTCTTTTTTTCTTCTTCATCCTGCTAGCCATCTTCAGCCAGAGTTCAACTAAAGGTAAAAGATCAATAAATATTCAGTGTTCACAAACTTTAAAGAAGTAGTCATCAAAGGAGAAGGCATAGTCTGTGTCAGGACAACTCATTCAACCTTCATGGCAATGAAAGGACCCCAATAGGCAAAGGATGTAAATTACTTCTGTTACAGTGCTCATTTGTTTTACTTCAGCATTAAAACACCAAATTCAGCTTTATATAGCCAGTTTGGAGCAAAAGACCCACATGGTAATTTGGAAGGATATAATTTTTTGCTTATGGCTGTATCTCACAGATCAAATCAGCTTAGTATCACGTTTCATGTTCTGAGCTCCAGTTCTGAACTGACTTTAGACAGAGTCATAAACGGCTATGTCAAGTAATGAGGAGGACATTTTCAGTGACAGTTATAAGTCTTGCATCTGTTCAAAAGAAGAATTATGAAAATAGCAGGACTTTCAAATTATCAGGTATGTATACGGTCAGCACAAGGCCTCTTATGATGACAGGTCTGAGGACACATGCTGATACATCTTTCATATAGCTATTTTTTCCCCCCATATTTCTTTTTAACTAACTTTATGGCCAGAAATAGAGTCCTTGCAGTAAGAGGGATAGTAAGAGGGAGCTCCAGTGGGAAAAGTAGAAGGAAACAGACAGCCATAGGTGGAATGAGCCATCCTTTGGAAGTGTCTGTCTTTCTCCATGAGATACAGAGGGGTTCTGTTTTTTAAACACAGGCACCTCGCTTAGGTGGGATGAATCTGGGTATAGGTGTTTGCATATTGCTCTACACAAGGCAGCCTTTGTCTTGGTAGAAGGCTTGCCATACAAATATGTCCAGTTTTTATTGATTTGAGAGGCTGTCATGGCCATCATGATGATGTGCAGGTGCAAAACTACGCTGAAGGAAAGGGAACAAGGAAGGATGGACAAGAGATCACAGCAGGAATACAGGTACATAGACGAGGAACTAATTCATTGCTGTTTCTTACCATCATCAGGGAAAAAAATGTACTAAAGCCCTGATGTGGGATCAAACAAACTAAATAATATAAAAAAGACCCAAATGTAGTGTTTATCTAGACATCAAAGGGACTGGTTCTCCAGTCCCCTCGCCTTCTTCAGTGACTTATGCTCAGGCAGGATGAGTGAAGAGTGGGTGGAAATTCAACTGCTCCCAGGGGGTAGCCCTGCACATGGCTGTATTTTGCCTCACAAAGTACAGAGCTGTGAAAAATCCAGCTCTCTTCTTTCAGCCTGAAAGCTGTTACCTGCCTCCTGTGACACTATGTCCTCAGTAGTCCTTCATCCTGTGGACTGACACATGGACAGAGGTGCACAAACCAAACCTTTAGTACCCCAGGATCAGATAGTTGAGAGTAGAATAAGTCTGTCATCCTGGGATCTCACAGCCTGGATGACAAAAATCGTATATTGTGGGCTCAGGATGTCATAAAAGACATTTCTCCTCAGAGCCTCACAGCAGAGGTGCAGTTATTTTAAACGTATGTGTGAAAGAGTAGAGATTGGAATTGCAAAATACATTTCTTCATACACTCTAGAGTAAGTTTCCATTTGAGCTACACAGTAGCATTGTCTAACAAGTAGCTGTTTGAAATGATACACATACATGGTTCCAGGAAAGAAAGACAGTCTGAACATGTTTCAAGAGCAGGTAACAGATTTTTTGAGGATTATTGACATTTCTGAATCAAAATGTAGCTGAAAAGAATAATTAAAACCTCTGTAACTGCAAAGCTAAGACGCTAGTTAGTGTTAGACACTAGTTAGACACTAGTTAGATGACCTAGAGGATGTATGTGCCCTGACATCTAGGGGAGCTGTGCACATTTGAGACAGGTCCATGATGGAGTCCAAAGGGAACTCTGCGTGCCTAAGTCACCAGGCAGAGAAGCAGCAGGATGCCACCCTACATATCCATGCTGACAGCTCAGTGAGGATATGTGAGTTTGGGTCCTGAGGCAGCATTGCTATAGTCACTCAGCAGTGCACAAGCAAACAGATCCTCTTGTATACCGCAGTTCTACGGAGACATCTTGGGTATCTGCATGTCTTGCAGTACCAGGTCACTAAAAGCCAGATGCACAAAAATGAAGATTGTCAGTGCAGAGCTGCCTGAGGGCCCTGACTCATGAAATCCAGTGACTTTTGCTGCAGTACACCACCAAGCAACTGACTTCCGCTGAAAAACTGGCAAAAGGAGCATTGTGAACTTTAACATGAGTGCAAGCATTGTGGTTGTGGTCACAACAGCTTGGTAGCTTGGCTGCTGGCATAAGTTTCTGTATGCCATTGATGCCCTGTGGGGAGCAATCTGCAAAGGTCAGAAAAACAAGTGGGGTCCATAACTTCTTGAAATGCAGTAGCACGACCCTCTGCCAAGGGTCCTAACTTAGCCAGGAAGAAATGCAGAAGAGTGTTACTTGAACACCTGGTTTTCAACACAGCTGATGGGTGCCTTTTTATTTGAAACATAATTTTTTTGCAAATGCTCCAGAAGCTAGAGCAGCAGAGTAGCATGGGTGGTTTGCCAGAGGGATTTGCCAGTTACCCATAGCACATACAACCGACTAACAAGGATTTGACAGAGACAGTGTGAATACTCACCACAGAGTGTGTATGGATCTTTCTACAAAAAGGTTTTCTTGACATTCCCTGACTCTGGGATCTCTGTGGCTGCTAAACAGTCCTGTGGAAGAGCTGCCTCACCTGGATTTTGCATTACTGCACTTATTTAATGTGTTCAGTGTTGCACACACTCTCTTTAAAAGCTTTTGCTGCCAAAGACAAATGTGCTTGGCTTGAGAGTTTGCTTTTGTGAGGTGACTGACTGACACCTAGTGTTTAAAATTTACTCACATGGAAAAAAATGTACATAAAAACAACCCAAAGGGGTTATTTTTAGTAATAAGAGCTCCTAGCTGTTTCAAAGTACCACACCATCAGCAATGCTGCAGTTCCAGGGCTAAGGTGACCTAGAAATTAGCATTTAAAAAGATCAGAGGATATACTGAATTACTAAATCAATAATCACCGTGGCCTGATAATCACCATGTTTTCAGTAAGTTAATGATCTTAAGTGTGCTGCCTCTACCCCAAACCTACTTATGCTAGTACAACTAACCCATAGCTGTAATGATGGGAGGGAAGTGAACTGTCACTCATAAGTGGAGTGGCCCTGGTACCTCTGTGCTCCGCAAAGACCAACAGTGCCCCACTTTCCACTTTTAGTACAAGTCCCTGTGCTAGGAATATGGCAGGAGATGAAGAAAACAAATTCACCAAACAGGTTATCTTAAAGCCTCTTAATTACCAGGTCTAACCTCCTACTAGCCACAGTCTTTCAGTTTAACACACACAGTCTTCAATCTAAAAGAATCCAAAGTATAGGCTACATATGGGACAGGTATTCTGTTATTTTATTCTTTATTGGTTTTCATGAAGAAATAAACTGAGAGAGGTAAGGAGGCAAATAATTTACATTTTTTTATATAATCCTAAATACCTCATACTTCACAGGCTCGTCAGTTAAGTAGGGCAGATTTACAATGCAATGAAACTGACTACATTCACAATATAATGAATATATGTTGCCATAAATTCTCCTCAGCTTGCTGAAGGTGGGCACAATTTTGTTTATGTCCATCTTTTCTTATCATTGCCAGATGCTGGAACAGTCCATGCTATATGCAACACTGTTTCTTTTTATTAAATGTCCAAAAGGGATCAGGGATAAAGCTTTCTCATCCTGTGTGCTTTGGTTTCTTTGTTTTCTTTTCTTTTTTTAATCATTTTGTTCTACAAAAAACACCCTTTGATTCAAGATGTTACTGGAACTATGTAAGTGGATAAAGCCTCTTGCCATACTCTCGCTGGAAGTCCAGGCAAGTAGTTTTCCCACAATAACACAGTGAGGATGGACTGGGTGACATTATGAAGCCACGCAGTTCTGAGGCTTTCTAGGTTTAGACGTGAGCTGAGCAGCATGCCCTGCTGTTCTTCTGAAGACAGAGGTCATGCACTTGGTTTCAACATCAGCAGTGAACTCATTAATCCCTCAACTGTGAAACAAATATGATACCTCAGTGGCTCCTCCAGCTGCTCTAAAATACAGATGCAGTTGATCTGTCAAAATGACCTAGATCAGTGGTCCATTTTCTCTCTGATAGCAGCAGTAGCAGGCACCATGTGAGAAAGTAGGAAAAGGCAGATATATTCTCCCCATGTCTTGTAATTTATAAGTGGAAGACCACATGAGTCAGAAAAGTTGACTTTTTATTTAGCAAGTCTTTGATAGATATTTTTTCATGCTTGTTTATCCAGTTTCCTTTTGAACACCTTCAATGTCCTGTGGCAAGCAGCTCTATAATTTAAAAATTGTGAAAAGTTTTCCTCATATAGTAGCCTTTTGCACAGAATCAAGTATGAAATTAATATCTATTAACTATTGTGGTCTAGAATATTTACATAATCACCACATTTCTCATTTTCTCTGTCGGTCAAAAAACCCAAATGACAGCCAGAAGCCGAAACAAGATTTAAAATACAATTATTTTTAATCTATATGAATGCAAAATAACAAACTATATTTTGAGCAAACTAATATGCAGCCCAAGATTCTCTGTCCTTGCTCTTGATCAAGGATATTTCTAGTCAAAACTGAGGTTTCTGGCTTAATAACGTTGGTCCAAAACATGACTAGATATGAACTGTGACTTCTTCAACTGTGCTGGAAAATCTCCCAAACACAAAGGCTACATCTGCCAAGCTGTTCTTTAGCTAAAGTATCTACTTTCACCTGGGTAAGGAAGGCAGAATAACTAGGTCATGAAAAACATATTTTGCTAATGTGGGCGTCTAATCTGAGTCTGATCAGCTAGGGTTTAACAAGAAAGAGACAAGCATCCACAAAGAGGAGATCCATCCTGTCTTGACACCTGGGCTAGGTTGGAACAATGTATTTGCTGACAGTCTTCTTGTACTATCCCAGGGCCTTGGCCAGCTCTGCTTGATTAGACACCCAACCTTGAGGAAGCTAAAATTAGGGAAGATGGATCTTGTCCCTGATAAAGGCCGGGTCTTCAAGAAGGAGAGGAGGGCGAGTTCTTTAAATATGTCAATGCAGTTAAAGCATTTTGAAAAGGACATTTTTCTATAAAAGTAGGTAGGTTGTACGGTAGGTGGCAGCAATGGACAACCTGACAAGTCTCAGTGCAGCATCCCAAATCTGAGAGTTGCTTTGCTGATTCCCTTTGTCCTCTTGCAATTAGAATCATAGAATCATAAAATAATTATTCTTCTTTCAAAGAAAAAATAGGGGCTTCAGAAACTACAGTAAGGTATGTCTGATATTTACATAGTCACTGATGTCCAGGGAGAAACATAAGCATTTAGTAATACTCCTAGCTTTAAGTCCTTGTGTGCTATATGTACTTGGCAGAAGTGGGGACTTGGAGGTGAAAGTATAAATATAGCCAGCCATGACATATCACAAGGTCTTTTGATTCGAGTCCTCTGTACATGCGTAAGTGGAGAAGAAGAGCAATCTATGTGCGATGCAGTGTCTTGTCAGGTTGTGTCACTTCAATACCAAAAGGTGAAATCTTATACACAGGAGCTGCATTCACAGGTACAGTCAAAGCAAGTGCTTATTTCACAGGAGCAAGCCAGATGACCTGTTTAAGATTTTTATAGAATCATAGAAGAGTTTGGGGTGGAAGGGACCTTAAAGGTCATCTAGTCCAAACTCCCCTGCAAAGAGCAGGGACGTCTTAAACTAGATCAGGTTGTTCAGAGACCCGTCCAGCCTGACCTTGAATGTTCCTAAGGATGAAGAATCTACGACATCTCTAGGAAAACTGTTCCAGTGTTTCACCACCCCTAATAAAAAAATTCTTCCTTATATCTAGTCTAAATCTACCTTCTTTTGGCTCAAGACCACCACTCCTTGTATTATTACTATTGGCCCTGTTAAAAAGCCTACCTCTATCTTTCTAATAAACCCCCTTTAGGTACTAGGAGACTGCTAGAAGGTCTCCTCAGAGTCTTCTCCAGGCTGAACAAACCCAGTTCTCTCAGCCTTTCTTCATTGGAATGGTGCTCCAGCCACCTGATCAGGTTCATGGCCTCCTCTGGACTCACTCCAACAGTTTCATCTTTCCCATGCTGAAGACATCAGAGCTAAATACAGTACTCTAGGTGGGATCTGATGAGAATGGAGTAGAAAGGGAGAATCACCTCCTTCAATCTGCTGGTCATGCTTCTTGTGATGCAGCCCAGGATACAATCATCTTTCCAGACTGTAAAAGGAGAATGCCAGCCCATATCCAGCTTTTCATCCATTAGTACTTCCACGTCTTTCTCCTTAGAGCTGCTCTCAGTCCATTCATCCTCCAGCCTGTATTGACACTGGGGATTGCCTTGACCCAGGTGCAGTATTATGTATATTCTTAAATGTTTATTGCTACACTGAGGATAGTACAATTTTGCTTTTGGATAATTATATTTCTTTATATATGTATTGCACTTGGATAATAGATCTAAGATAGGTTTATAACAATATTCTTATTTTAAGGAAAAATTAAAGCATTTAATAAACAAATCAGTCAAGTGCTTCTCAGATGGGTCCAGATACTGATTCTTTTATTATCAAATTTTCACTTTAGGATTAATTTTCCAGACAACTGATCTTATGATATTTCTTTTTATGATGTGTGTCTCTGTTGGTTGCCATATGTATGTGAGCAACCTATGTGTATTGACTGAAACAGAGGCTTCTGCTAAGCGAAGCAATTTTAATCTAAAAGAGTTATTCTATTTTCAGGTAAAATAATAAAATTACTTTAATCTATAGGTTCTGACTTATTTTAAATCCTGACACTGGTTTTGGCCTTCAAGCATTGCAAGCCAAAACTATATAAATTATAAGGATATAAAATATATTTTAAGGAACAATATAATATTCACTGATTTCAGTGAAGTCTGGATTCCAGATGTATTTGGCCAATGTGTGGTACTTCTCTACCCGACTTAGCTCACACACGTTCTCATTGTTTCATTATATCACTTTTATATCCTCACAAAGAAAAGAATCTGTAAGTTCATGACACTTGTTTTCTATATGCCTCTTGTAATGATTTTCAACTGAACTACTAATTCTTTCCCCCTTTCTTGAGAAAACAGATTTGGATTATGGCTGATGGGAAAACTGCCCTGTCTACCCACAGAGGTAGAGTCTGGCCATCCAAGAGAAAAATGAGTTGATTGTGGGTTTTCCCATCTGCGCTCAAGAGGGATAAGGAGGCATTATAGGAGTTGTCATTACTGAAGCATGATTCAATACCTGATATCTACCATTCACCTTCTCCCTGGTGATTTGTGTAGGCATCAGGCTGACAGGTATAGAGGGAAGAGCACCAGTGTTCAAAGGTAAGGCCACCCTAACCTTCTGTAAAAATTATAGTGCAACAGTAAAGGTAATACTACTTAGAAAAGTTGATTGTTTTTTCCTGAGGTCATGAACTTGATTTTATGGCAAACAAATTCAATGATAATCCGTTTGTTTTTCAGGCATTTCCAGCTTGGTCTCTTGAGATGTTACCAGCCATTCTTAATATTATAGGAGAGAGTGCAGTCTTCTCCACTGCGGTGAGGGAGACATTATACCAAAAAAAGCATATTCAGGTAAATTAAAACTCTGCACAGAAGTGTAAACTGAATGTTTCAGAAGCACAAACAAAAGTTTATATCGTCCTTTGCAATAATACTAAAGATGTTATTTCAAGTGTAATCAAATACTTCCTTCAACCAATATTATCTTAAAAATGGAGTAATTTCACCATTAATGAAAGCAAGAATTTTTTAGGTAGTTTCCAAACTGTCTAGACAATTAGGTCCATCATTTACTTGTACCTCCTACCTATTAAAAAAGTCTACAGAAACATATTCCTTGCAAATTTAAGGCTCTATATTCCTTATTTTGTAGCGAAATAAATACTGTCTAAACTAAAAGTTAAAATATTCTGTCCTGGTTGTGTATCTCAAAATGAAGTGGCATGGCTCACCACCTCATGTAAATGACAAGGGAAAGGCAAGGAAAAATAAATAACAAATTATGATAAGTTCTTGACTTTTAACTCATCTGAGTTATACTTACTTAAGCAATCAAAGTACAGCCAAAACCTGTTTTCTTTACCTTGTCTAAAGCTTTTTTTTCCTTTTGCTAACTGCAAAGGAATAGGTCCTTCACATTAAAAGACCTAATGTCTTCACATGACTCTTCTTTCTGGTTGATATCTGCTTACACAAAGCAGTGCCTTAGAAAGTAGATTTTGTT
This sequence comes from Coracopsis vasa, assembly GCA_026283785.1. NCBI lineage: Eukaryota > Metazoa > Chordata > Aves > Psittaciformes > Psittacidae > Coracopsis > Coracopsis vasa. The sequence goes on along the minus strand of JANHGB010043348.1, from coordinate 40,891 downwards.
TTGAGCTTTAAAGAACTTTTGTGAGCTTCTCCTGCTCTTTCCAGAAACATTAATTGCTTCCACATCTCTCAAAATCACTTCAACCAGATGTTGAATAGCTAGTATGAAATTTGTTTGAACAGCCAGTCTTCAAAGGCATTGATCTATCAGACAATATTTGGAAGTTATTGAAGCATTATGAAACACTAAATCTAATTCCATTTTAACCCAAGTGGACCTTAATATTAGATCATATTGTATGAGGTGTTGTAATTTTACAGGGCTGAACATCAGTAGTAAGTAGTTAGAGACAAACTGCAAGATAGTGCTTTGCCTTTGTGATCCAAAACTCATTTTGAGTTGCATAACATCAGAGTTCAAAATACTTCAAATTACTAGGCTCAGACAAACTCCAATATCAGTCATTCTTAGGTCTGACAGAATATTCTCCACCTCATAGAAAGGTAACTCTTACATGCAGATAAAAAAAGTGTATTGTCCCTACAGATCTTCTAATCCAGATTCCTTCAAACATTTCTGTTGTTGAATGTTCTCATCTCCGTTCTCTTCTGGTATTCCCATAGTAGCATCTGAGTACATCTCCCTTTTGCAGAAACAGAAACATTTGATTCTGTTGGATAAAAATTGCATTATGCACAACATCTGTATTCAATAGTATTACAAATTCTGAATATTGTTATAAGCATGCTGCTTATTTGGTGTATCAGGGATTAGTACAGATTACTTATTCTGTCATGTAACTAGAACACAGAGATCATATGGGTTGCTGTTTCAATCTAAAAGTTGCTCACAAGCAAATTTGCCTAGTTGTTTTGAGGACTAATTTTGTTGCTTGTCACCATCCAGGATGATATGACTATGTACCTCAGTTTTATGTCAAAGTCACAGTCTAATTTTTACAGGCACTTTAAGGCACGCTAGAGATTATACTCCCCTGAAGATTTTCTCCACCCTCTCTCATTGTCCTGTAACCTCCACAAGCCTTCTGTTCTGTTCTGATTTCACTGCAAACCTTGTGCATGCTTTTTCCCGTGTTTCTTGGAAATAGCCTGCTGCTCCAAACATAATAGTGCACCGTTCCAATCACAAATGATACCATATGTGTTACCCAGTACCTGGTGGTGTCATCTGCAGCTAACCAAGTTTTGATATTATCTGAAGGATGAGGAACAGGCATGGTTATAACTTCCAGGCATTGATACCTACAAGAGAGTGGTACAGACATGAGATTATTAATTGTCTGAAGAACAGCTCAGTCAATATTGCTTCGTAATAGATACATCAATAAACAGGTATCTGCCATTTCTAAAGCCATTCTACCCTATTTTGTTTCACTGCTATTTTGCTTCACCTACTGCTATTGTTTCACCCTATTTTGCTCAACATTTTTCCCAGTCTTCTTCAGCCTGTTTTTTAGCCTGCTAGACATTTAAAATAACGGTATGGATATGCACAGACATATGTTTTCTAAGCAAATTGAGAGCTTGTTGCATGCTACTACTGTTTCTATAGGTAAAAAATCTCTCCTATATGTGCTTTTCTTTGTTAAAAATATTACCTATAAAGTGTGATAAGTTAAAAACATCAGATGACAGGGAGCAGGCATAAGATCAGAAAAATCTTTTAACTCATTTGCTGAAGTCTAGCAGAATTAAGGTTTGATAATGAGAGGTGTTTGCACAGAACCATGAAAACTTTTTGTTTCAACACAAAGGGCTACCTGTTTGGTTTGAGTACTATGTAAATTTTACACCAAAAACATCTATCAGCTGAATTGCTCTCTGGAGGTCAGAGTCCCTCTCCATTATTTAACCAGAATATTGGTTTATGTTTAGATGCAGATGACTTTTAATGATGTTTTGTTTGCCACAGGGCAAACATTTTATTCTGTATTTTAATATTAGTTCTTTTAGATCTACAGTTCCTTGAGTCTTTGTTTACTGAAAGGTAGAGCACATCATAACTTCTTTTATCTTAATCAGAAATATTGTTGAGTCATTAATTAAATAATTAATTTACTTTTAACAGAGGCCATGCCATACTGCACCTTTCAAATATTAAGACATCTTAATTTATCATCCTATCCTGAACAAGTTTCAATTTTCAGTTCAAGAAAGCCTTCTCTGCCATGTCAATAGGAAAGCTTCAGTGGCATGAAGGAAGTAGACTGCATTAATTGTTGGTGGGTGTAGGACCATTACTATTACTTTGCTGTACTAATAGTACAGCAAAGCAAATTTCGTCCATCAGCATGACTTCCCTTTTGTCTTTCTTGTAAGCTGTCCAGCTTACAATAAAAGACTGCTGTAGGTAATTCCCACGGATTGTGAAACAAAATTGGTCAACAGAGCAAATGCAGTTCATCTTTGGCATGATTAATGTTGGTGGCCCTGAAGGCAGGACATGCAAAACCATGGTGTAAAGTCACATGGAGGGCAGAGAGGCAGCAGTAAAGTAGGATGAAAGAATATCATTTATAGAAATGCACAGAAAGGCATCTGAGAGTAGGGTGTGAGACTGGAGCCTCAAGGACTGTGATGGGAGCTGTGAGATGACAGCGATGGGGTTCAGTATCTTACACTATGTCTTAATACCTAGAACTCATTTGTCAGAACATTGGTAGGAAATGCACAATTACATGCTTCTTGTAAACATAATTTATCTGAGAAGATCTGTGGCTGACTTTAATCCATTTTCTAGTTTGTTTACCCTCACCATGACCTCTCTTTCACCAGAAATTTATAGTACCTTCCAGAAACATACACTACCTTCTACATGCACATATCAGCAAACCTCCAAGGAAAATCAGGAGACAAAACAATGTGAGGCTTAGCAGCATGACGTCCACTGTCTTTTCTTAAAAAGAGGGAAAGGTAATGTTAATAATGTGGGGAAGTGTAGTTCATAAATGAATTAATGATATATTGATTGATAACTATTGTGCTATTCCTGAACTGCCACTGATTTAAAGAAACATTTCCTGGAGCTTTTCTAGGGGAAAGAGGGGCTTCCGACTTCAGCACTGTTCCTTCCTCCTTTTACCTCTCAGCCTTGCTGCTGTTTTCATCCAGCACTTTTCCTTGCTTCCTGTGCTCCAGGAGACTCCATCCCTTCCTTTCCCTGGATTTCTGCTCTCATATGCTGGCCATGGCCTGTCCTGCCACTGGGTACTTCCATCCAGCCCTGATTCCTCTTTCTATATGCTACAGACACTCTTACTGATGCCCCAGCTGCTTCTGGATTCTTGCTGTTGCCACCTCCCACCTCCATGCATCATGAGGCTCCATGAGCATCCCTTCACAGCTGTAACTGGTTTAAGGCAAAATGAAAATAAAAGCTTTTTGTCAAATAAAATATTCTCTTTGACCCAAGAAGCAACATTTGGTTTTCATTATATTTGCCTTTTATAATGCTGCTAGGCATAGTCCTAAAGAAAAGCTAGCAATACATCTTTATATTGTTCAACAAATACTACTGCACTGTACCTTGCATTCCTTCCTCCAAAATACTCAAAATACCAAAATATCAGTGTCTTCAGCTGACTCAAACAGATATTTTTGACAATTTTGTTTGTTTGCTTAGTACCTAGCTTTAGAACTACAGTGAGCTTGGATTATTTTGAACTGAGTACTTTGAAGAGAAACAGGCAGGAACAGCTGTTAAAATGTTAATAGTCTAAGGCCAGTTAAACAGTGGTTTTAGGATCAATCTAGATAAAATTCAAAGAAGAAAAGAATTGAAAAACAGTTCCTAGTTTGAACTCATCTGTAGTTTAAACCAAGGGTATTACAAATTTCCACAAATTTCATATGAAACCAAGAAAAAACTAGCAAACTTCTAGGCAATACCGAGTACAATAGCCTGTACATTCTGCTAAAACACAAAACTATGCTTTATTCACTTTAAGATCAAAATGGAGTTTTTCCCTTCTTCTCTTTTGATATTAAGGCTCAGAAAACATATTCTGAACAATCTCTGGACTGTGTAGTAGAAAACCCTTTGTTCTGCGTCATTCTGCTAACCCCATGTCACGTACACACCCAAAAGAGGAAGCAGTGGTCTTTGCATCAACTGAACCACAAAGAGGTTTGCTTTTCCTGCTTTCTTACTTCATGCATTTTGGAAAAGAAGGAAGAAGCAGCAGCATGCAAATTCTTTCAGGTAGACCAACTGGGGGAAGAGGGGGGAGCTTCTTTTCAGATGTAAATGGTTAAACTCAGTCACAGATAACAGTACTTTGAAATCAAAACAAGTGGCTTGGTTTGCAAAAATGCAGAACACCTCTGAACTACTATTAACTTCAAAGAGATCTTTGAATGCTTGGCAGCTCTAAAAATTAGACCAATTATTTCAAGTTTCTATAAATGAATAAAGCTGATTAAACATTTCTTTTTTAGCAGAAAGTTTCTATACTGAAGAGATCAGTTCAGTTTAAATTATGGGGTTTTTTCAAGGACATATGCTAATTCCAATGGAAAGTGAATGTGTTTCCCATGAGAAAATTAACAAATTCTTTTCATGTCAAAGGAACATTTCAGAACAAATATTTTAGTTATGTTTTGAATTATGTTATTTCATTTTGATGTTTCAGCTTGTTTAATTGGAGGCTGGAATGCCTCTTCAAAATTCATTCTTAAAGAAATATGGCACATATCCTAGATGAAACACTGTAATGTCATGTAGAAGCAAACAAAAAGCAGGTCATTGCACACTCCTTCAAGACTTTCAGCAGAAGAATTGACACATTCCAAAATGAAAATATCGAATGGATGTTTTTTCCTTTCACGTTATTCCACAAAAATATTCAATTCTTTCAATCCACTGAATCTATGAAATTAGGTATGTGATTTTCATGTAGTTATCATGAATGGTACTACTAATAACAGGGTTTTTTTAAATCTAGGCAATATTAAAATACATTTCATAATGTCCAATTATACATGTTCCCAATTAGCAGAAAAAATATAGTTTCAATGGAATAGGAAATAAAATGGGTAAAAAATTTTCTCTAGACATCAAAGGAGATATTTAAAGAGTTTTTCCCAAGCATGTGACTGCTCTACGTAATATAGCTTCAATTTATAAAAGTTACTGTTTGTTTCTGAGCACAGAAGGAAGAAGGGACATGGCTGTGTCATGTAAACCTGTGCATATATGCAGTACGCTCCACGGGTAAATCAACGCTGAACACATGAGGATATTACAGCTTGTATGCAATGGTGGTCTTATCCACCATAAACTTTTCTGAAGTGGGGGAAATATGCTGTGATTGCTTAACCTCTGCAATAGCTGTAGCAGAAGCTGGGAAACCAGCAGTGTAGAAAACAGTTGAAGGACAATTACAGCTACTGAGAACAAGGTTTTCTAGGCTGGAACCAGGACAGGTGACTGTTTAACTTCATTTCCTTCTTCTGGTGAGAGGCTGGCAGGAAGCAAGTAAATCTACATTCCCCCACCAGTAAAAGCCCTTCTAATTTTTCTCCCCGCCACTGTCTACATATCACACCAGGCAGACACCTCTGCTGGCCATGCTACCATCCTAGGCTCTCCGGATCTTCAGTGAGAAGAGAGAAGCATCTCCAAAGGACACTTCAAGTCTCTGATGGCCTGAAACGTGTTCTCTCCTTCCCCACAACGGACATGTGTAACAACTAGGTTTCTCTCTCCAAGCACTTCATAAATGAAATGTTTTTGAAATTAGATGAATGAATCTGGGCCAACATAGGTGGCAGCTGAGCAGGCCATTGGGATGCAGTGAGGCATATGATAAAGTAGGCAGACAATGTATAAACCCTATAACTGAATTTACTTTCAATCCATTGCAAAAACAGTAATGTCTGGCTTTGTATTTCCTGTGTCTTCAGATAAATATGTACTTGAAGCTCAATAGATCAAAAAGAAATATTCCAAAACACAGTCTGATACATTAAGTAAATATATTTGTCTTGTTCTGTTTCACTACCAATAGTATTGTACTTTTTTATTATTATTATTACTTTTGCATGTCAACCTGCAGAGGCAAATCTGTGCATTAGCTTCTCTCCATAAATATAGCACCATTCCATTATACTACCTCCCATTTACCTAGCCTGACATCACCTGACATTAGGAAGCCACTGCATGTGGAGGCATTTTTGTCATCACAAAAAGCACAAGTTTTCCTTGTTAGTACATGAATGTTGAAATCTAGTCATAGGAGGTGAAGGAAAAGTATTGCAAGGCTCTTGTTTCGTTTGTACTGAAGTGAGCTGTAGGTGCCAGAGCATATACATTTATTTAAATGAGAGCTAAACCATTTCCTACCTCTTCAGATAAGAAATTACTCCCCTGATGTACTAAAAGAAATATTAGATTTAGTCCTTAAGGACTATGTGATTTGGTGAATAGTATGACTTTTGTGAATTTCTTGCCTTACTAACTCCAAGTGAAAGTATCTGTAGGGATGCTTGGGCTGTCCCTAGCAGGGCAGTCAGGGTGGTGTTCAGAGCTTTTCATCGGCTGACCATTATTGTTTTCTAAAGGTTGCCAAGAGTTAGATGCAATTTACTTCAGGAGAAAAGCCATGTGCAAGAATGCCTTAAGACCAAGGAAGTACAAGTCATTAGACAAAGGACTGCCTTTCCCTAAAGCACCTAGAGCTGTGTGAGCCTGGTGCATGACATGGACTTCTAGGTACTGCTGTGATACAATAATACAGCAAGGAAAAGACCAGGCGCAATAATAAAGTAAATATGTTGAATGGTATGGATCATAACATATCTAATGATAAGGGTTATGAACAATAAATACATGATAACTTACCATGATCAATAAACACTGGTTCACTCCATTCACTCCAAATCTTGTTTCTTATGCATTTCTCTTTCTTTACCCTTATTTGTGCTGCACATTTTCTGGCTGGTTTATAAAACGGATACTCATATTTCTCTCCAGTGACATTTACAATCTTTCAAGATAAGTTTAAGGGATTATTTTAGGTGAGTTTTCATTGCAAAGCAGGCAGATATAAATCTAGGGATGTCAAATACTATTATTTACATCTCTAATCTAGTAGGAAGAGATTTTCAGAACAGGTGTTCACATCCAGACACAATCTGTCTCTTTCCTGCCATGTGTTAAAACTCAGGACTGAAAATGGGGGAAAGCCTGGAACTGATAAGATGGAAGGAGGTATCAGCTATAGCAGGACAGTAAGAATTTGAAAACACTCATTCCCCTTTCATTTTTTACTACACCAAATGTAGGACAAATACAGTAACTATGAAATTGCAAATTTCAAGGTTTTGGTGTGGGTAGTTTGCTATACCTGCTTGTCTGGTAGAATAAAATCTTGTATTTTTCAGCTGACTGTTCATGAGGAATATCTACTAATTTTGTGACTACCTTCAAACATCTTTAATTGTGCCTACAAAAGAAAGCATGCCACTTCAAAAGGTCAAGTTCACACAAGAAGTGTCAGAGATTAAAACAGAGTGATCTCTGAATCATTCATCACTTTTGAAAACTGAAGCCAACTTCTGTAAATAAGCAATGCTAAGAATTTAAGAAGGAACAAATAAGAAAGCAGAAAACTCCTGCTCATAAAAATTAAAAACAATGTTAGGAAGTTGCAGAGAATTAGAAAGTACGCATCTCAGACACAGAGGAGCCCAGAATCTTTGCATCTTTGATGTTAAGAAAGCATGGTGAGGTAGTACCATAAATCCAACTTTAAGAAAAAGGGATTTTCTGCTTTTCTCATACTGACCAGTGTAGTGTGGATTTGATCCTGTGTATTATGCCATTTCTTTCTCTTCCTTCATGCTCTTTCAGGCTTTTCCAGAGCTGGTGCCAAACACAGGTCCAAAAGTTCACATGCTAAGTTTTTCAAAAGTAAGTAAAAATAGAGGAAAATCCTTGGGATTTCAAAAGCAAACTGGAAATTACTACAAGGGTTGAGTGCTAACCAAGTGCTGTGTCTGAAAATCTCTTCCTAATGAGGCAGTAATAAGCTTATGTCATCATATGAAATTTCCAAAATGCAAGACTCAAAGACTTCTTATGAAATTATGTAGACCACCTTCTTGTGCAGCAACTTTTAGCCACATCTGTCCAGAGCATTTGTGGAGGATGTCTAATCTATTGTCCATAACTCTATAGAGAGCCATCCCCAAGCAGCCTCAGAAACCTGTTTTTGTGGTAGGCATTCCTTGTTATTAGGGCACTTTTCCTGACTTTTAGCCGACATTTTCCTTGCTTTTAATTTAGTCAGTCATTTTTTATCCTACTCATAAGGTGGCATGAGTAAGTCTGACCCCTACACTCTTTTATTTACCAGAAGACTGTTACGATCCTTTACACTAGAACATGTCCCTCAGTCTTCCATTCCTAGAACTCTCACTGATGTTCTCTGAAACTTTTTCCCAGCATATTTATATGTAGTGGTGATGCCCAAAGCCCAGTTTGAAACTTCAGATGAAACTCAGTAGCTAGAAGACTAAATTAGTCACAATCTACATCTTACATGTGACATATCTGTCATATAAATCTGAGTAATTTGACCTTTGTGTAATAACACATGGAATGATTGACCCAGTTGGTGGCTCAGTGTAATCCACAGACATTTTTTCTTCTCTGTTGCTGCCTATATGTTAATTCTATATTTTGCTTTGACACATCTAACCTCTACTTCCTAATCATAGGATTTTTCTTATTACTGAATTTTGGCTTGTTGATTTCAGACTTACCCAATATTTCAAATTCTAATTTTGTTTCCTACTGTACTTGCCAACCCTTCCTAGCTTCCAGTCACCTGCAGATTTAACTCCCTACTTTTAAGATTTGTCAGTCTGTATCACAGTATTATTATTTGTGCTGATAAGTATTCAGCAAGTCATCTCATTGGGTATTCAGAATAAATAAATAAATAAATAGATTAAATAATCAACCTTAATCATTATACTCTTGTTCTGCAACAAATGCCAATAAGCCTTCTTCTGGATTCCCTAACAGCTCAACTCATTAAGTTTCTGTGACAGATATTAAGACCTTGTTTTGATCAGAAAACAGAATCTCAAGCTTGCTTCATGCTTCTCCTTCCTGTGTGTCCTGTAATATTGCTCTGTAATACTGCTGCAGTTTTCTTCCTTAACATTGCCCCATCCCTTTTCTTCTTCTGGGATAGGTAATTACCATTTTAATCATTGTCAGCTTTGATACTGATTCTCCTCAAAACTACCTTAAAACGCCCTCACTTAGCAGGCACCCTTATATGAACAGGATACCAAAGATCCAGCATGAGCCTCCCTTGATCCCTCTGCTCACTGCCTTTAGCACTTAAGAGCTTTGTGAATAGAAAAGGACAAGGCCCCGGATTTCTCTAGCATGGATTCTTAAGTATTAGATTTAGGAATGGTTTAGGGAATGATAATTAGCAGCAGAGATGACCTAGAAGAAGGCTACCTGTCTGTCTGCTGGAAAATCCCAAAAAGGACTGGGAAGTTTTGACATGCCCGGGTACAGGCCTTGAGCTCCTTTTCCGTGTGTTGCAATGGCAGAACATGGGAAAAGCCAGCTCTGTTCTGGAAGATGCCTAGCACTATTAGCACTACATCTGAATTAATAAACCCTGCTGTAATTTATAAAGACAGATAACTTTATGTCATCAATATTGTGTCTTTCTTATTGCACTTCTCCGTTCTACCATGTCTAACAAAGGGTGGATACATATCAATTTGTTTATATGCTCTTTCAGAGTTTAATTGTCTTTTAAATGTTTGTAGTCAGTTTAGATAAGCCTTTTATTGTTAGAGTACTGTGCACTGACTGCAGCTAGCAGACTGTGTGTTAGCAGAGATTTACGTTCTTAATCAAACACAGAGTTTCAAAGACAGCTTGAATGAAAACTGCCATATAAACTTGAGTAATTAGGTTTCTGAATCTTTAGGAAATTCACATTCCATTGCACATCTGAATTTCATACTTACCATATTCTGAATTAAGTGCTTAGATTTGTACTTTTGTGGTTCAAATAAGAATCTGCATGAAAACTTTTCAACTCTTATTTACAGGTAGTTTAAAACTGGCACTAAGTAATGCCAGATGTCATTTAGTCACCATATGGCATAAGCTAAACTATAACTCAGTTCTATTTCTTACTGCTAAATCTAAGAGAAGATGCTCATACACCATAAAGATTTTAAAATATGTATGATGTATGCAAAAAGCAGGTGTGATTCTTTTAGTGATGCATGTAGAAATAATGACAATAACATGTCTTTTTTTCCCTAAAAATCTATTATCAAACTAGCTTCTAAACTTTACTTTTTATCAATACTCCATTTTCTATAATAAAAAAATCAATAATCTATGAAATACTAATGTAGGATTCAAATTCAAGATGAAAAGGAAAAAAACAGCCAATCCACTTCAATGCAAGCATGGCTCTGAAAAATTTCAGAAAGTGTGTTGATTTTCCATTTTTGACCAGAAAAACAAGAAAAGTTGGATTATTCATGAAAGACCTTGGGATTTCTTTAAAGTTTCTTTGACTTTTAACTCCATTAAATTCAAATGATGACTAATTTTTATGTCAGTTATGTTATGCAGTTTAAGTGCATTGCTTTAGTTAAAAAAATTATTACCTTATGATCTGTTATTTTCACTTCATACAAAAAACACTTGCTACTTGCAGAACCAATTGTAGGCGGGGGTTTCCAGTGAATTTGAATACTTCTGTTTTCAAGGGAAACTGAGATGTTGACAGGCGGGTTCAGTTTCTCTGAAAAAAAAAGCACAGAGAGACCTTCTGTAACTCATGCTTTTTCTGATATTTATGCTTATGCAAAACAAACACAGTGTGTTAGTCCTTAAAATACTCAGCTGACTATCTTGGAGTTTTTCACACCCAAAGGAGGCATTCGGTGACTTATTTTCTTTAAAAGTGCTGTTCACTAAGTAGCATCCATTTCTGAGCCAAAAAAAAGAGAATTACAGGGGTTTGTTTCATGCCCGGGAAGAGGTGGAATCACCGTCCCTGGAAGCATTCTGAAAACGTGTAGATGAGACCCTTACTGACGTGGTTTAGTGGTGGACTTGGCAGTGTTGGGGTAAAGGCTGGACTTGATGATCTTAAAGATCTTTTCCAACGTAATTTATTCTGTGATTCTATGATTCTATGTATCTTTCTAGGGAAGGTAGTAAGAGTGAACAGGAGAAGCAAGCCGTTTGAGTTCGCCCTCCAGAATCTGTGTGGGTAGCAAGGAGACCTCCGAGCTGCTACAGGCTCCCTGCCATGTAGGATACGTGTTTCTTGTCAGATACTCCAAGTCTGCCCATAAGCCTGATAGTATAACTTTGAAAGAAAATTAATTTCATCTCTCACTGGGGGATTACTGAAGGGATACAAGCTCCTGGCAATATATATGTTTGATATATGACGTTTCCCACAGACGCTTAAGAAACTTTCTCTCGTAAATGAGTAGGCAAGTACTTGCTACAGAGGAAGAAAGATGTGCTTAGGAGATGTAAACAAGTAAACAAAAAATCCCCCTCCTGTCACTATGTTCATTATAAACATAGAAATGCAAAGAGTGCAATGGCAATGGTTTTTTTTAAAGAGGGACAAGGTATAGGGCTGGAAGCAAACGACATTTGGGTTCCCAGTATTTTAGTTTCTGGTTTAGATAAGCAAGTCTACAGCTGCTTTCTAGCATGGTGACTGTTAGGGCAGTGCTCATAGGTGTGCGCTGAAGTACTCAAGCAGCCTGGGCCCTCTCTGGCTTCCACTGCATTGCAGGGAGGAACCACAGTTGGAGTTTTCTGAAAAAGCCCTCCCAGCAGAGGCAGAAGTGCAGAGCAAGTCTCTGTAGACAGGGTCAACGTGGTCTGTGGCTGACCTTTCTGCTATGTGATGCCAGAGGGAAATGACAGAGAGACACAGTGAGGGTGAGTGGCAGCACTGTTGGTCCATGAAGCTGCTGTGCTTGCTCCAATGGCTGCAGCTGCATGAAGTTGTGTCATTCCACAGGTGGTGTATGCCACACTGGGGGTTCCATTTTAGATTTTGTTTTCCCTTCCCCTTCTTCCCTTGTCTCTTTGAGCAATGATTTTTGTCTTAATGCCAACGAATGATACATGGGAAACAAGCAAGAGGAGATAGCGGTGTGTTCAGGCCTGAAGGGCTATGACATTGCCATCATAGAGACTCGGTGGGATGCCTCCTATAACTGGAGTGTTGGAATGGAAAGATACAGGCTTTTCAGGAAAGGCAGGCTGAGGAGAGAGGGAGGGGTTTTCTTTCCTTTTCAGACCAATGAAATAACCAATTAGTTAACTTTTCATAATAGGTAATAATAGGCAATACTTACCTATTGTCTGAGGTGTAAAAGTTTTGTAATAAGACAGTCTTGAATTATTCTTCATTTCTCTTACAGTTATGTTTAAATTTATTTTTCTTGATGGCTGAAAATACATTTCTTTCATATGGCAGCCAATATTTTTCTTTCTTGCATTTTTTATATATTGCTGGCAATCAAACTCTTTTCCTATGTGTCTGTGAGAAGGAAATATGAGTCTTGTAAATCAAGGACTTAGCTACAAAACCATGATTTCATACTTATTTTGCACAAAACCCTTACCTGTATGAAAAAAATATCTGGATATCTTCAGGAGCTTCTGCTTTAATATACCAGGTGCAATTGAAAAAAGAAATGTTATATATGATGCATGAAAAATTCTGAATATACACTGCAACAAAAAAAAAGAGTAAAAAGAGTGATGTTTATTTTACATAATACCATGACGGCTGCCCTTACAAACCCATTGTATAGCCTTATTTTTAGAAGTGTGAATAAGTGGAAGGTGAGAACAAATAGGTCTTTCTGCTTTTTGGACAATGGCAGTACACCTGCTACTAACAACAAAAGCCTTACTAACCCGCTTAATGAAAAATGAGCCCAAAGAAGTAGATTAAAAGCTCTGCTCTTTCAAGATTTCCTGAAACTGGATGATACAGAAGGCAATCTTCAAGACATGAGTTGCTAGGGAAAACGGAAAGAGTGGTTGAGTCTTTTCAACATCTTGCTCAACAGAGCTGGAGTTTTCTGAATCTGAACTTGTCTAATAAAGGAAATAATTCTGCAATATTCCAAGAAATTATGTGTCATATTCTTAACCATATTCCATACCAAAAATTAAAAGTAGAATAATAAGCTTTCGGAAATTATATGTCTCCAAGTAACAGAGGACACTATCATGATGTCTTAACAACATGGAGGAAATAGCTGACCTGGAGGTGCCTTGTAAGTAAATTCTGTCCAGCCACTCTCCTTAATTACATCATCTGTTTCTTTTGCAAAAAGTTGTGTTTTGACTTTAGCATTAAAACCAGAGTGTAAATTAAGATTTATTCTCTTTTTCTTCTTTTGCAGTCTTTCCTAAGGGAAGGAAGAAGGAATTGCATGAAAGTGGACAGTACTAAGTATTGAAAGGGAAATTATGCAAATTTGTCTACTGAAGGAAGTAATGCATGATTTCATTTCAAACTATGTGTAACCATTGAACAACTTACTTCATTCTCATGAGTGGTATTGAAGAATTTGTAACTCAAAATATACTTCACAGTATACTTCTCAGTTTCTTCTTTTGTCAGGTTATTGTTCCAGGACAGAATGACTCCAGGCTCATGCTTGGAAATCCACATGGTGTTATGTAGCTCAGGTGCATCTGCAATTACAATGATATTACATAGAAGAAGAAAGGGCCCACCACTGTGTATGCAAAGGATTTAGCTCTCAGTAAGGCTTGCACTCTCAGTAGCTCTCCCAGGAGCTCTGTTTTTACAATGAGCAGGTGGGTTTTCAGCTCTGTTGAATATGACTTACTTCAGTAGTGAGGTTCATGTTCATCTATTTGCAGCTCTCAGAATGTTAGGTCATTCACTTTTACCTGTCTTGGACACCTCGTTCAACAGAGGTCTCCTTTTCTCTTTATGGGCTATAGAAAGTGCTTTGATAACAAGTTCAGATACCTGGGATGGCTAGTGTAGGATGAATTGTTATTTGATACTTTACTTACCTCCTACATCTTGTTGTTCACTTGCCAGGCTAGTGGAAAACAGTGTCTTACACTGGAAAAAGCTTATTATCAGCATGATGGGAATGACTGTAACATGTGCCATAGCAAACACTTCGTGCCACAGGGTCTGCAGAAACTGAGACTCTATACTTCCAAGTTTGGTTGAAAAAGAAGTTAGAACATGATGTTTTCATTTTGCACCTGTGAAATAATATGAAACAGTCACTTAACCACTTAAGTGATGTCCAAAATATAAGAAATAAATATAAAATTACATATATTTAACAGGTCTTGTTGTTTTGTGCCTTTTATCCCTGAGATATTTGTATTTAAACCCACTCTTTAATTGGGTGTCATGGCAAAAAAGGACATGTGTGTCATACCAAGCTAGTTTTGAAGGTACTGCTTAGATTGCAAATCAAGATCACAGAAATGACACAACTGATACTGAAAGCAGGCAGTTTGGGTAGCAGCTACCTGGCATAACTGTGGCTAGATACAAACCCAGCAGCTGTATCTGTATATCCAGCCCCTAGTGTCAGTAGAACGATTGCCAGTTCCAGGTTGTGAATCATGTTACCTGGTTTAGGCATCTGCTTTAGGAAGATATGAACCAGAACCGCCTGAAACGAATCCTGTCATTTGCAAAAGCAAGTATCAGCAAGAGTATATCAGGTGTTTGCTAAATTTAGGATACAGTGAACAAACATATTCCACGCTGATCAAAGCTGGTTTTAGAAAGACATAATTGCTGTATCTCTGATGGCAGAATATTCGTTCAAAGGTTGCTTTACCGTAAAACAACTTCTGAGACTTCTGAGTTCTTTGCAGAATTAATATGCCTCTGTGTTTGGGATCTTTCACTCACAGCTAACTAATTTATCTTAGCTCTGATTGTTTTCAGTACTAAGTCCTCAGACCCACTCTATGTATGTTATCCAGGGATCAGCAAAAGGACACCTGGTGTCATATCAAAATGCTCAAAATACACAGATTAACAAGTGACACTGGTCAGGTAAAGGAAAATGTGTGAACGTTTAGCACATCCAAAGAATCTGCAATGAAGTTGCCTGGAAAAAAAATATACACATACACGTACACTGATACAAATACATACAGATTAATTTATAGCGCTATTTTGGCACAATGCAGTGAACGAAAGGTCTTTTAATGAATGCTGTCATTGCTTATGAAGTGCTATGAAAAATCATAACAAAATGCTTTAAGACAGAGATTCCCCCACCTGGTTCATTCTGGTACTGATCTCAGCTGTAGCATCAGCAGCAGCTGTAGTATGTGTGCTACACCACGCACACAGCCAACTCAAAAAGTGAGTAAATTCTCCTACATGGTGTGCCTGGGGAAGAAGTCAATTCTAGTTGTCTGGAAAGGGAAGGGGTGAAGTGTGCCATTAATGGTGCTGTCTGTGGCAAGAGAAAAGTTCAAGGAAAACATAAACTGAAAACAAGGAGCTTTCAAGGGTTTATAATTCAACATGTAGTGGCTGTAAAGGGCTTATCCATTCCTATGAGATGGAGCAATCAAAAGTAGTTCTAGGAACAAGTATGTCCTTTATTTAAATTACGAGAAAGGGAGAAATGAGGATGGAAAACACTAAGCTAGTTAAAATATTTGTGCCTAACATTAACATAAATTTTGTGGGAAACTCAAGTCAAAAGGGGACCTGATACAGGAAAAGAAACAAAATAAATCTTAAAGTAGCAACAACTTTTGGTGTTAGAAACAAGAATTGAAATAATCTGTGAGGTAATATAAGTAAATTCAGTTGGAAAGAGGAAACACAGGGGCAGAGAACGAAGATTTTTAAAGTCTGCATAAACTTTGAAAAAAAACCCAAACTTGAGTCCAAGTAAGACATTTCAGAAGAGATCTCTGCTGTTTCCTGGACATTACTTGCTCCTAGGAGTACCTTTTGTACAGTATTGAGAGGCACTTCTCAGTATGCAATAAACTCCTGCATCTTGCTCCCACAGGCACGAAATGGTAGTGTCAGCAGGCTGTGAGTAGGACTTGGCAAATTTGTAAAAAAACAGGTATATGAAAAGCTACTAAAAGGTATTAGAGATGGATATACCCTCTAACATCCCTAATTAAGCAACTGTAGATGCTGGAATACATGGAAAATGGGTTACAGAAGATGGCCAGATTTGTGGATCGCATCTGCATAGCACCTCTTGTTGGCACTGCTGTAGGCAGAACAGCAGATGGACTGCTGGGCAGATCCCATGGAGTATTCCTTATGTTTGCATGCAATGAACTGGTCCACAGAAAAACACTGCAGGATAAGGACACCCAACGTGACTAGGAGGGAATGAAAAGCCATCTATACATAAAACATTTTCAATTCACAACTTGTCAAAGAACGCATATTTCCATTTATGCGAGCACAGATGAGCAGAAAGACAGAACATTTCTTCTTAGATGTACACAGATGACTGTGTTTCTAATCTTGTGCCATGAAGATCTTTATGTTAGCATATGGTGCTGACATTCAGTCTATGAGGTGTGAGATAAAATTCATTGCCTGACAATATTTTTTTAAATAAAAGGCTCTCTGGTCCTTTTGTCTCTGGAGAAATGCACATTAGCCAAATATACTTATAGGCCGCAGTCCAGTTAAAATAATGGGATAGAAATTATGTCCAAAGTCAAAAGAATGTAAAAAATAACCATAAAGAAAAAAAAATGCACTGTCAAAAAATACATTTTTTTAAGGAAGTATTCTTAATATTTAAAATCAGTGCTACACTTATATTTTACTTTGTTGTTGTTGTTGTTGTCTTTTGCTTGTCCAATTGCTTTCATCACTGAGCTTCAAATATAGCCAGTACCTTTGAGCTGCTGCCTTGCCTCTGGTTTACCATAGTGGTTTCTGGAATAAGAGAAGGGAGAGGTAACACTGGTGGAGCTGCCAGCCCATCTGCCACTGCAGCTGCAGAGATTATACGGGTTTGCACAAAACCCACCTGATGAATTTGGGAAGTAGATAATCAGGGCAAGAAAAATGAAAGTAGCTAAACCAATCTTCACAAAACTTAAGAGCTACTACTTGGAGTATGAGGAAAATGAACCATTTAGTTTTAAAAATTCAGGATACCTGAGCATTTCCTGAAGCGTAGATCTGTTCATAGTCCTTGTGTCTGAACAAAGTAATTTTGAAAAGTTTGTGGAACTAAGTATTCTATCTTCTTAAATACAAAAGTTAACATTTTAAGAAACAGCAATATTTAATATTTTCTTTGGAAGGAAAAAAAAATAGAGGAAAATTGACCAAAAAAAAAAAAATCAAGTACACTTTAACAATATATTGTGCCTGATTTAGAGAGTAAATTCAATAACTAAGCAATGAAATCTTTTATTCATGGCTCTAATGCACAGTGTTAGCTAGGGGAATCGCAAGGACTGATTGTCTGATTAAGACTACCTGAAACTTATACTCCATTGAAGGCTGTCAATTCATATTTTTCAAAGCCCTCATATTTGATAGTAGACAATGTAGAAATTGATTAAGGGATTATGAAATAAACAATACAGGTCAAATATTTTCAAAGGTCTGCATACCTGAAGAGTCAAAACAGCCGCACTATTTATTTTCTTTTTTCAAAACCTACCTTCATCTTAATGCCTGTGAAATCCTGGATACCTAAGCATTGTTTGGGTTGTGAGACAGGAGAGATCACCACTGGAAAATGTCTTAAGACTATAATGAGAAATTGATTCAAGAGACTTCTCTTTTTTGCAAGACACCCCTCAGCGGCCGGTTTCCAGTGGCACTTCCTGCTGTGGGACTGAAGCACACTTCTGTATACACAAACACTATATTGTTCTTCAAAATACCTTGAAGGAGGCACACCTCTGGATGACCAATTCAGTGCTCAGAGCTGTTACTGGTTTTTCTCTTTGCATATGAAAAAGATTTTAAAATTTTTTACATATTGTAATGAGATTTTATCCTCTAAGAAAAACTCAGATTATAAAAGAAATTAAATCACATACTGAAAATGGTGTCTATGAAGTTAAAATCCCAGAAAGATCATACCCTACTTGTCATTTTTCTCCTGTTTTTTCAGAGGCTAATAAGCATTTTTCACTGCAACAAAATAAAAAACCATACAAACAGATAAACCCAAGAAGACACAAACTAGACAGATAACCAAAAGTCACAGAACTAATGGAGGAAAAAGAACAAATAAATTTTACATTTTCAATAGCTATTACTGTCTGGTTTACTCTTCACTTCTGAAGCTTTGTCTAACCTAGCCTTTGAAGTTGTCCTACTTTTACATGGTTTATTTTGAAAATGAAGTTAGTTTGCAGTTATCACATATGCAATTGCAAGCCATGCAAGCATGTTATAAGTGGCATTCTGGGGGTTTGGCTGCCTTGATAATAAGTGGGTTTGAAATTAATTTACCACTTTATTCATGAAGTTGATATTTTGCATTCCAGCTTTCTGCCATAAGTTGAATTTGAAGGGGGAACAATGAATAACACTGTCATTTGGCTTTTTCCTTGGAATGTGGTTTGGAAAGTTAGGCTTCTTTGTTCATATTAAAATAGTTATTCACTGAGAATCAGATTTTGGTGCAAACAATTAACCTAAGGTGTCAAGAATGCATTATTTACTACCTTTAAAAAAAAATTGCCAAATCTGAGCAGGCTATTATCCTCTTAAACATCTCATTCTACAAACACTGCTACAAAAGCGCTGAAGAGATCAAGGAATATATTTTCTTTCATTTACTAACTGGTGTGATCACCTTCAGAGCACAGAAGCTGGATCCTCTGCTTTACTTTTCCCCATCTTTAGCTACTGGGCACACAGCAAAGAAATGCTGACAAAGTATCCCATGCATTCCCCTTACTCTGATGGCTTGTTAGGTGAAGTGGTAGAGGCCTAAGGGTCTTCACCCTCATCCCGAGCAGAGGTTGTTACATTTAAGTATGGATATATTTTTGTTCTTTCAGTATGTGTGTTAAAAATGCATGTTTAAAAAAGCCCTAACAAACAAACAAACAGCAAAAAAAACCCTACAGCCAGAATCACGTCATACAAAAGCCCAGTGGAATGTTTCAACTTTTTACTCATTAAAGCCTCAAAAACTGCTGCTTTGCATCTTGGGTGTACAACACATGCCTCTATTTTTTCAATAACATTTTTTGCTGCAATTAATGTGACTGGATTAGAGATATTCCCTTATACACAGATTCAATAAATTCGTTTTGGCTTTGGAATAGAAAAGAATGTATTAAGGTCCATGTGTATTTCTACTGTTAACACTAGATAATGCAATTATACAATATAAGGCCAAACCAACAGCCTTTAGTTCTAATATCTTGCATCCAACCTACCCCTTGTTCTGGAGTATATCAGACATGAGCTTACACTGGCAGTGTACAAAACCCATGCTTTTCTAGCAATAACCTAGACAAAGGGAGGCAAATGGTTCTTGAGAACATTGACTATATTTAGAAGTATGTTGTATTTAAGACTGGAGCTTAGAATCTCAAATCCAATGGTAATAAGTAGCAGATCTGACTACAAGCCCAGGACTTCATTTTTAAATTGTAGAAAACATATTTTCCCATTTTGTCTTCTGCTTATTAGCAAAAAATGTGCATTCCACTTGGTTTGAGTGTGGTTTGTACATTGAATTGATGGTAGCACATTAGCAATTGCAGCATGTTTCTTCCCATTTTCTTACACCAATAATATACTATCATTGCTGACTTCAGAGAAAAGCCATTCATTTTGGTGGTATGTTTTCTGGAGTTTTCTTATAATTTAAAATAATTAAAGAAGGAAGAAAACTACACCTCAGGAAGGGGGTTTTGGGAGCTTGCTTGTTTGTTTGTGGTTTTTTTGTTTGTTTTGTTTTTATCTTTTAACACTTTTTTTTTCCACACATTTTTAATTTATTCAGAAATGCAAGAATGGGAGGAATTCAACACTTCTTTCCATCCTTAGTAGAATCTTGAACTGAACAATCATTCTGGTTCATCAAAGTGCAGTATTGGAACCACATATGGATGTGGGCTGATCAAAATTGCATGTCATATAATTAAAAATATCCATAAAGCCAGTGCATTGTGCAGTACTTCACCCAGGGTTTAGCTGCCTGTAAAAAGAAACTGCTGCAAACAATCAACAAAGCCAGTACTCTAAGCAATGCTTAGTACGTAGCGGCCTTTTCTTTTGTAGTCATCTGAACTCTGTGCTGAGCTATTTCCAGTCAAGTCCCATGCATATGACTAAAGGGCATGGTTTTTCCCTTCTCACATTCCCTTGAAGTCTAGTTTGTTGTATTAGTACAACTCATGTTTGCAATCATGTGCTGGGGATATTTGGGGTGCTCTTTTGTTCCACCTCTGTTTACAGAAAATCTTATCTTTTGCTTTGCACTAATGTGAAAATGAAAATCTTTCACTGCAAAGGGGTAGTGAGGCAGGCTTGAAGGATATCAGTAAGGTAGTGTCCTGCAAGTAATATGTGCTGCTGAACAGAAGGGAATTTTGACATCGCAGTTTTCTCCTGCAGTGACTAAATTACCACCATTTGGGTTTCTTAGTCCTGTTTTGAAGTTGATTTCATGCTTCTGTTTCACATAATAGTGATGGCAATTGTCCATGTGGCCTCCCACTCTGCAGATGCAGTCTCAAAATGTAATGTTTCTTTTGTTGTATATTACTTTTGTAACACTTTTCAAACTAGGTAGATGCATGTGTACATATATCAATACAAGGCTTGCTAAAGAATGTAATTTCTTGGAGAAGATGTCTCTTTGTTTTCCAAAAATTATCAGCCGCAGCAAATAGCCATTTATCGATGCTGAAAGTAAACTTCAGATAAAATGCCTTCATTCTAGTTTCCCTGTTTTAATACATCTGTAAATGTTAATATAATTACAGTCAATTTCTACGTGCAGAGATTTATGAGACAGCAATGTGCGGGTTTGGAGTACACTGTAAAGTATGCTGACTTTGCATCAGGAGTGGGAATGAGCCCTACAAAGGAGTACAATACTAATGTAAGCATGCTTCTTCTCAGCTAGTCAGGAGGAATCACTGAAAAGTTTGAATTATAAAGGTAGTACTGGTAGCATTGTGATTACAAATCCATTAGGCTGAATAAGATACATTTAACTTAGGATATGCACTACTTATAATGAGTGAGAGAAAGGAAAGGGAAAGCTGAGAAAGAACAGATCTCTAATCTTTTCTGAGTGAGGAACTGAGGCACAGAAAGATTGCACAAGTTTTCCAGATTACACGAGGAATAACTGAAATAGCTAGGAATTGTTACTATTCTGAAATTTCCATTTCACACTTTGTGAACTACATAGAAAAATTCAGAACACTGATGAGTAACTGATATCTCATCATGCACACAAATTCCCTTTGTGGTGAAGGTCAGGTCAGTGATGAATCACAATAATTGTGATGGCAAGCAGCCTTAAAGAATAAGGCTTGAAAAAATGACATACCTTTTAGCTTGAAAATAATAGATATGCATCATTAATATTTCTAGGAAGAGACCCTGCTGTATTATAAAAAATAAACTATATTTCATAACTATGATCCTTCTTTCAATGGAACTCATGAAACATAGCCTAAACCAGAGAAAATTTATACACACTTAAGAGCATATATATTGGCATCTGATTGCTAATTTATGCTAATATTCCTGATCAGATAGTCAAGCATTGACAACAGAATACTTTATATATATACTTTATCAGCTACAAACTTGTGGATGCGGAGGAAGAAGTCGGGTTAAAATTTGTCAGTCAGAGTGGGGCTGCTGTAGCCCTGACTTCCTCGACAGAAGAAGAAGGTGAGGTTTTCTGCCTCTGGGAAGAATTTGAGAGAAATGAATTAGCTTGCCTAAACTTTAAGAAAGGAATGCTGTTAGGACCTACCTTTGGCAGAGGTTCACAGATGTTGCGGTCCCTCCATGGGTCGCTCCTTCAGTCCCACAAGAAAGACATGTACTTTTCTGATGGAGATAAGAGGATACAGCCTTCTACAGTGATGTTTCCAACTGCGAAGCTTAGGTAATTCCCCATCTAACATGTTGGAGAGGCCCAGCGAGATATGCTTCTCATTCTGAGGTGATTTCTTAAAGCTGTAGCTTGCCTAACTTTTTCAAATCCTCTCCTGCACTCAGTCCAATGTCACTTGTCCTTTTCCCACAGATCAGCTTACTCAACTCCTTATACGCAATCAGATCATCTAATTAGTCAGATCCCTGATCAGTCCCCACTGCTACTTCCCTTTCCAACCCTTAGTATTGCATTTGATCATGCAAGGAGTGCCAGTTCTGTTGATGCAAGAGGATTCAAAGGTGACTGGCTGAGTCCAGCTTCTCATAACTCTGTTAAACTGCACCCCACATTAGGCCGAGTTGTATTAATTTAGCCACTTTCATTTCATTTTTTCTGACATGTTTTTCTTCCTTTTAAGGAGTTGTTCCTTCGTTTAACAAAGTTTATTTCTGAAGAGTCACTATAAGTGTTCCAATAGCTGTAAAAACATAAGTGGAATATAGAGTAAACACTGTGCAAACATTTTAGAGCTGGCTAGCTTGTAGTAGGTAACCTCACCACTGAAACTACCAGTACAGGTATTAGCAGAGAAGCCATTTGTGTCACTGTACAAAAATCTATCTCTACATCAGGAGGTTAAGATTCAGCTGCGATTGCTTAGGTATCTGTCAAAGATCCTTAAGTTTGGGCTCGTAACCTTGAATTCTGCTAAAAAAGAATAAAGGTTAGTGAACTTTTTATGACTTAAGTGCCTATTACAGGTGTAATCTCATCCCATAAGGCAGAGCAAATGAATTATCACCTGAATAATTCAGAGTCTTGTCCTCTTGGCTGAGACTTTGGATCAGACTTGGATATAATTTTTACATTGTTAACATTAGAGATGACTTCTACACTGTGGGTTTGGAATGACTTTTCTGGTAACAACTGACCTGTAGATATCTATTAGGATCTCAGATTTGGGATAATAACCTCATACTTAAACCAAAGCCTCATTTGAGTACATCACATGAAGACTATTCAACGCTTTATCTTCTCCTAAAATTGCTAGTGAACTGTCTTGACTGGATCATTATTTCTGACAAGCATAGTATTTTAGTGAAGGAGCAAGAAACGCCCCTGCACAGTCTGACCTCTAACTATTTTGCTGGTGCAATGACTGTACACAGGTGATGTCTCAGACAAAGTGCTATTGAGCTCTAGCTCAGTTTCAATTCACTATACTATTATAGAAAGAGAAAAAAACACTAAAAACTTATTTTAACATAATTAGGTGTAGGAGGCTAGATGTGGTGATAGGTGTTGCCAGAACTGCAGGGGTGGCCTCTGTGAGAGGATACCAGGGGCTTTCCTGTATGCTATTCCAACCAGCTCCAGTAAATCTACAGAAGAACACAGATGAATTAGCTTAGATAGCATATCTCTCAAGCTTGAACAGCAGCTCATGAATGAGGTACTTCTTAGAAGAAAATTGCCTTAATGCAAAACTTTACTAGAAAGTAAAGATTAGAACATGATATGTCCACAGTTACTAAGAAATGCGGAAATGCAGAGGAAGAGCATCATTTATTTACTTCCTTTTTATTTTCTTACACAAAACATAGCCTACACGATACAAATTTCTCACACAATTTTCCTAGCCTGGAAAGGACTGAAGAACCTGAGCACAGTTCTCTGTGAGTCAGAGTGAAATAGTGAGTGCATGGGAAAGAAATGAAAGTATTTATGCAACGGCTGTATTGCCACAATTTCAGACTGATGAATATTATCTTCTTCATAATAATCAGATGACTGCCATTGCAGCTTAAAATGCAGAATAATTCTGAAATGAAAAAATGTCTTTTCAGTGGAGAACGTACTCTTTTTGATGCATCCGAAGATACAGTCGGCTTTCTGCGCTGCAAGTACACATTGCCAGGTCATGTCCACCAATATCCTCAAGTCCTTCACTGCAGGGCTGCTCTCAGTCCCTTCATCTCCCAGCCTTTATTTATACTTGGGATTACCCCAACCCAGGACCTTGCACTTGGCCTTGTTGAGCATCAAGAGGTTTGCAAGGGGCAACTCCTCAAGCCTGTCAAGCTCTGGATGGCATTACTTTCCTCTAGCCAATCAACTGCACTGCTCAGCTTGGTGTCATCTAACAACTTGCTGAGTGCACACTCAATCCTACTATCTATGCCATTGATGAAGATGTTAAACAGTACTGGTCCCAGTATAGACCCTTTAAAGACACCACTCATTACTGGTTTCCACTTGGACATTGAGCCATTGACTACTCTACGTGTTTGGGTACACCCACCCAGCCAATTCCATAGCCATCTAACAGTCTATCTGTCAAACTGATAGCTCCCCAGTCTAGAGGCAAGAATGGGGGACTATATCAAAGGATTCACATCAGGATGATTTAAAACTGTAAGTTTAGAATGTATCAGCAGAAATGCCCAGCACAGATAAACATGAATTTAATGCATGGAGTGGGCCGGTGCTGCTACTTACAAAAAAAATTTGCACCTTTTCTTTCAGAAATTAGGGTATGTTTTGTCAGTATGTGGGTGGGGAAGAATTAAAGCAGAACAAAACAGACACAAACCAAAAGGCAGAGAGGCTACGTGAGGGATGACTGAGTGCAACTGAGAAGCAAATTTAAGCCCTCTGAAGACTATACATTGCCACCTTCTTGTACACAGGCAGTACCTTGCTGATTACCAGGCTAAGTAATCAGTCTCTGTTTCTGTTACCTGAGAAGATTCTCATTTTGGTCACATGATGGTAGCCTAGGATCAGAGACAAGCAAGCTAGATCAAAAAAATAAAGCAAATAGAGTGAAAAAATACTTCTTGTAAACTGAAAACATAGGGACTAGTCACTGCCACACTGAGAAGCTGAGCTTCTCAGTTTCCAAGTACTGTAATACCCATGATAGGGCTATCTAGTGTACCTACTGGATAGCCCTATACTGAGATATGCTGCGTCAGCAGTTCTGCATTGTTACAGATGAATTCATACTTAGCAAATTTCTGCTTACACTTTCCTCACCATGTGAGGTCAGCCTATCATTAGCTGCAGTTGCCTGCAATTTCCACTTTCCTTTAAAAGTGCAAAATAGAAGGAGTAAAAGGTTTAAACAAATCTCCTTGCTACATCTCAGAGTCTTTTCATTAGAAAAACAAATGGCTGTTGCTGTATGTCACAAATAAAGGAAAAGGAGGGGTTTGGACCAAATCAACAGACTGTAGTTTGAGGACACCTACTGGTATTTACAGATCTGAAAAAAATTCAGCCAACATATTCTTAGCACTGTTTCTTGGAGGGGTATAAACTCTCCTTGTCAGATTTGAAGCACAGTTTGGTCATGCACCAAATCACCCTTCAGATTACACTGCAGTTAAGGTGAACTCCATCATCAAGTTGAATGGTGTCGTGGTTTAAGCCCAGCCAGCAACCCAGAACCATGCAGTCGCTCTCTCACTCCCCCCTTTCCTCTCCCCGCTCCTGGAGGGATGGGGAGGAGAATCAAAAGAATGTAACTCCCATGGGTTGAGATAAGAGCAGTCCAGTAACTAAGCTATAACACAAACCACTGCTGCTACCACCAATAATAATAATGATAAGGGAAGTAACAAGGAAAGAGAACACAACCTCCCACCATGTGCCGACCGATACCCAGCCCAACCAGAGCAGTGATCTAACCCTTCCAGGTAACTGCCCCCAGTTTACATCCTGGGAATGACGTGCTGTGGTATGGAATACCTCTTTGGTTAGTTTGGGTCAGGTGTCCTGTCTCTGCTTCCTCCCTGCTTCCCCTGCTCCCTGGCAGAGCATGAGACTCAGAAAGTCCTTGGTCAGAGCAAACATTACTGAGCAGCAACTAAAAACATCGGTGTTATCAGCGCTGTTCTGAGACTGAAAGTCAAAAACACAGCACTGTACCAGTTACTAAGAAGGAGAAAAATGACTGCTGCTGTTGAACCGAGGACAAATGGTTTGGTGAAAACATCCACGTCTAGGTCAAACACTGATTTTGAGACTCTTATTGACAAGACAGGGTGAATTTTCTTTAATTCATACATTACATATAGTTAGTTAGATTGCCTATACTGAAATTGATGGCATATTTATTGTTGACTCTGTAGAAATATTGAAAGCTTTAACTTTTTCAAACCATTTCACAATAAAGACAATAAAATAAGGCTTTTATACCAGCCCATTTTTTTGTATCACAGTTCATTATAACAGTTACATTATGAACCAGTTTCTCCAGTGCTGAACTCAGAGTTCCAAGAATAATTCTGTTCTGAGAATCTGCAGGGTCCAGTTTCAAGAATTACAGAAGTTAAGTAGACACAGACGTCTCAGCACTATCTTTATCCTCTAGCAGGACTCTTTCAATTCCTCTACAGAGCTGCAATCAGAACAACTAAGTTTTTCTTCTCTCCCATTTCCTGTTTTATGAAGACAATAACTGTACTGGATAAATGCATTGGCCTGTAATTCACAAGGTCTCTCAACCTCCCAGACATTGCCATAATGTAATTTGTCAAAATAAACTTTTGGTGTAATTGTGGATTTCTCCTACTTATGCTATTTATGGGCATGCCTGATGCAAGTGTTCTTTTAAGAACTATAAATAAACATACAACATAGCTTTTCTCAGATCAGTGCCACTATTGCTTCACATGCTCTGGAGCGTGTGTACTTCAGCCCTCACTTTCTTTAGGAAGGTGTTTTTCTTGCTGAAGGGACTTCAGCAAAAAGCAGCATCAACTTTGAAAGACTTAAGTGAATTCTACATCTTCTTACTGATACCCCCTGGCTTTCTCAGCAGTTTCATTCTACGAGGTTCAAAGAGAATCTCTTGATTTCTATTTGAAGTTACAACATTAACTCTTCTTGGTGTGTTTATCCTGTGAATTTTTTCACGCAATCACCTTCTATTCTAACATGAAGATGTCACTGAGGAGAAACAGCAACTAAACCATAAAATCCTCCTAATACCAACTTCACCACTAGCAATAATGCATTTGTTTTTCAGGGGAAACCTTTCACTGTAAGACAAACACACACTTGGAGTTTTCTTTGGGGACGGGTTATTTTAAGTCTCACAGAAATCAGTTTGCTGATTGTTTGATTCTTCACACCTTTGAAAGTGAAATGGAGCATTTGGGTTTTTTTGGTTTTGATTTTTTTTCTATTGCTATGTTTTCACAGGAATTCTGCATATCTTTTTGCATCTGTTCCCACAAGGCTTTAATGAAAAGTTCCCCACAGAGTCTTTTATGCAAACTGGTTCTTTTTAGAAGGAATGGAATAAAGAAAATGCAATATTTCTTAACTAAGAAGAAACTGCTGACTGCCCGCACTCATACTCCATTACTTCACCTGCTGTTAACCATGATAAAGGCATAAACATCATCCCCCTATCTAAACCTTTTGACCTGTTTTGCCAACCAACCTGTTCATTTAAAGTGGAGCTTTATAGAGAACTTTCGCTTTTTTCCATTCATTATTGCAGGGAAAGTATCCCAACCAGGGCAGCTTACAAATCGTGGATGGTGGATGAGTACATTTTAAAATGTTTTCTCTCCTTAAGAGCTTTCCAAAGAGAGATTTCCAGCATTTTATTTGGAAATGAGATTTCCAGCATTTTATTTGGAAATGAATTGCAAGCCTAAATAGAGCTTGGAAACTAGTTCTTCCCTGAAGTAAGCAAATAGCCCAGCATTCACAGAAGTTCTTTGAAAGACAGACAGGCACAATCAATTCTACATGCTGAGCTCAAGGTGAAAATCACAGGTGAGTTTATCTTAAGCCATTCCTCAGCTTGGGGGAGAAATACTAGTAACATGAAACATACCTGTAGTAGCGGCATCTACCGAGAAAGACCATTAGTCTGTGGACCCTTGCAGAGGTTTTCATGGAAGCTATTACAGGTATTTACTTGCAAAAGCATGTCCTTCCCACACACACACTTAGGATGTAGAAATGCTGATACAAAAGAGAAAGGTAATAAAATTGGTGCTCTGCCTTGCATCAGTAGACTGCCACTTGATGCTTGGGTTTTTTTCTTTATCTCATCAGTAAGCAGAGCATGAGTAATGTGCATGCTGGATTGTCATGAGTGCACTTGTCTTACAAAGTGTTACAGCTCATCTTGTGTCAACTTGGCATCTTGCCACAAGTGCTGAAGAAGCAGAGTTCAGTTGACTGATTTTTCTCTAGCGAAGATGCCATAAGTAATAAGATTTCTTTGGAAGCCAAATGGAGAATTCACACTAGTCATAAGATCATCAATTAGTTTTTGTTCTACCTGAACACAGTAATATAAAAGCATGCTTCACAACTTGATGATTATCTTTCTATACATTATAGAATGGTGACAGAGAAACAGAGCTGAAAACCTTGTTTTCCATAAGACCTGGCAGTTGATCTGAAAGATGTGCCAGTTTGTACCTTACACAGAACTCTCATCAGGAAAGACATTTTCTTTCATTTTGGCAATTTCACTTGTTTCCTAAGGTTAGGTCATGGTTTTGGGGTTTTAGTTGCAAAAAATTCATATACTGTTTCAGAGAAGATGCAGTGAATGCAACTTCACAGAATCACAGAATCGTTAGCGTTGATGATCTCTAGAGATCATCTCTAGATCTGATGATCTCTAGAGATCATCTGGTCCAATTGCACTGCCAAGGCAGGGCCACCTAGAGAAGGTTACACAAGAACATGTCCAGGCAGGTTTTGAATGTCTCCAGAGAGGGAGACTCCACAATTCCCCTGGGCAGCCTGTTCCTGGGCAAGTTCACCAGGTACCACATCTTGGAGCTAAATTAAATAATATGGCCTGTATCAAATAGAAGGACAAGTTCTTCCTCTGTCACTGATGACAAAGAAAACATCCCTAATTTTATACTGCATGGTCCCACTCAGCTGTTTAATGACTGGCTTAACCTGAAGGCTCATGTGTTGATGTAATGGTAAATTACCTAGTGATACCTATGGTTCTAGATCAGGTCCCATATTTTATCTCCTTGTTGGAACGTAGAGAGTGTATATCAAGTATCTGATCATCTAGGAGTTTGTATGTACCACTGATGGGATTCAAACTCTTTTCTGCTCTGGCTTTTCTAAATCCTTCAATTTCTTTAACTTCTTTTTCTTTTTTTTCCCTAGGCAATTTGCCCTTAACAGGGTCAAGGACAAGATGTAGAATTAGCTGACATTTTGGAAAACAGCAATCCTGATGATGAACTAGAGAACATAACCCCAAAAATACAAGAAATCACTGAATTATTACAGTTGTTTTCCTGGACAATTCATCTGTCTAACAGTGTTAAGTGTTCTGAGAAATTTTCATTTATTAAACTAGAACATAATAGTAGCAAGGTTATAGACTCTGTCCATTACACAACAACATTTCCTGCCATACTGAAAAGCTTTGACATTAGTGTGATTACATACTTACATCCTTTCCTCAGAAGACCTGTTTCATTCTGTGCAACTTACAGACGCTTACAAGAATCAGTTCTTTAGCTTTGAACCTACACAGCATTGTTGTCATCTAGCTGGGGAGGCTGTACACACCTGATAGAAAATGAGGTTTCAGGATCACTGATACAAATCTATCCCAAAAACATAATTCACTCCAATTTTATAGATATGTCTACAACAGAAAGTGAGAAACAGAACAAAAAGCCTTACTTCTGTAGGTCCTGAAATTAGGTGTAGGTCCTGAAATTGTCTTAGCAGGAAACATGCTAGTGTCCTGTTGTTACCGTATAAATAAAATTGAGGAATTGAGACTTGAAGAAGAGGAAATATCTCAAGAACACCCCCAATTTGTCCTTTGCCAAGAACAGCAACAAGAACAAAGTTCTGATGGGAATGAAGCTGTACAAGACACAGACAGACAGAAGCAGGACAGATTTGATCAGATTTTATACTCCTCTTTCAGTGAGATATAACAGATATGTATAGTAAAACTAGTATACTCAGTGAACATTATAAGTAATAAGATTTAAATGCTGTTGTCTACCTTAATAACTTAATTTGACTGTTCAAATTATTGAAAAAAATAAAAAGGTGAGAAAGGCAGAAGGTTCTGTAATCAAGCTGTGCTATGGAGTATATGAAAAAGCAGTTGCTACATTTCTGAGTTCACAGAGAGTTGGTTTGCTGGACAAACACTTTTCAGGACACAGGCACACTCTTCAGTGTCATGAGCAGCCAAAATAGCAAAAAAGCCTTGGGCTTACTTATTTCAGAGCCTGCTAACAAGGGCAGTTTTGGGTATCTGTGACCGGGCAGTCCACAACTGACTGTGTTAGCACCACACTGTGTGTACTCACGTTGTTGAATGCAGTTGGAAAGTGGACATTCAGACTCTGCAGAGGACAAGAGGCATTGCAACCTTCCTGGGACGAGGGCACCAGCACAGACAAGTGACATAGCGTTGATTTGGTACACTCAGGGCATTTGCACAAGTACTGGAACTTGTCCTGGTCTCTGCACTGAATTCACCCAGCCCAGAAAAATGATTACACATGTCAAGTGAAAAAGTTGTGGAAGCTGCTGATGTTGATTTGTTACCCATCTACAGGAAATGAGGCTGCCTAGTGAAAAGCTGGGAATAGCTGTTGGGAAATCCAGAGCACTAAGCTTATGCTCCTGTCACTACCTGTGACCCTAAGCAGTAAGCAGAGAACACTGTTGTGGCTTGAAATGATGATACCTGATCTATACCTGAACCACAAGGTAAACGCACATATTCACCTTCCTTTGAGGTTCTGCCTAGTACAAACTCTTATATGAAAAATAAGTGACAGAAATGAGTGAAAAATACGTAAATGAAGTGACAATGAGAGTGTCCTTCTTTTCTCACCTATTTATCTCCATGGTGAAAAACAATGGCTGTTGCCATGCTTTTCCTTGTCACATTACAGAAGTACAGGGTAAGGGAAATGAGGAAGATGTAGGCGGGTTTTTACACCCTATTACATGAGCAGTTCAGAAGAACTTAATGAAATCACATTGCCAAAGTGCACAAAAATACACCACCAAGACAAATTCACATCTTCCTTTTTGTGCACCATTACTGTAACAGCCACAAGGAAACGGGTTTTCAAGGAGGAGGTAGGTTTGCTTTTATGTTTG
Organism: Coracopsis vasa; assembly: GCA_026283785.1. NCBI lineage: Eukaryota > Metazoa > Chordata > Aves > Psittaciformes > Psittacidae > Coracopsis > Coracopsis vasa. Next base: position 9,620 of record JANHGB010043348.1, on the reverse strand, counting down.
TCTGTTTTTCTTTTCTATTTTCTTTTCTGGGTTTTATTCGTTTTTTATTTGTTATTTGTTATTTTTATTTTACTCCAAAGAAACTAGGAAAAGGAACACTGTATTTTGTTATTCCTGCAAGTTTTAATGCTGTAAAATAAATGTGAGGGGTAGATAGATACTACCTGCAAATGCAAGTTTTGTCTGATGAATGTCTTAGCAAAAATTTTGATGATATGTTTTTAGTATGGTCTGAAAATAATTATATGAAAATATTCTAAAATCAAAAGTTTCCAGTATTACTGGCCTCATCCACATAGCAGTATTTTGTTTGTTAAGACCTGCATTACAACACTGAAAACTGCCTATGTCACTTTCTCTTGAAAACCCAGTGAAACTGGAAATGTTCAAATTTTAGCTATCTACGTCCATAAAGCAAAATCACTATGCAGAGTGAATCTCTTCTGTACTACATTTAGAAACCAGTAGAAGTGTGTCAGTGTCCTTTCTCTTATTACAATTTTAATACTGAAGTAGAAAATTTCACATATTCACAGTTCTCTGAAAATGCTGCAGGAATGTAGTCATAACTTTACCCTAATAGCACATCCTCCGTGTAAGCAGTAATTCCTTTGCATACGTTCCTCCTTGCAAAAATAATTTTCAAAGTGTTTCAGAGCCAAAGCTGGGAAATAAACCTCAGAGGTTTAGTGTTAAGCACTATACCCAACACAGATATTTCCCTTAGCAAAAAATTGTGATCTAAAACCAAAGCGTAAGATTTTGGGATTTTTTCAATTATATACCTTCCTTTTCATTGATTATAAAAATCATAGCAGTACTGAGACACTGTAAGCTACATGGTTATATGTTATTTATAATCAGTAGGTTACTGGACAGTTTTTATTCTCACCTAATGAGCACTCTAATCAACCTGGATGAGAATAATCACCGCAACAGGATTTTGATCTCACTGCTATTTCCAGACTCCTAACATGACAATCTCTTGTGGACATGTGTCAGGCTTCAGAATTCTCTAAGAGGTAACTAAATGGCCTGTGCTGTTGCACAGCATCTAGCAGAAGCTAATTTTCATAGAGAGTTTAAAACCACAGTGCAGAAAGAAAGCAACTTCACATAGAAATACTTCAAGTTTCCTTTAAGATTTTGATCAATAATCTGCACAGGAATTATTTGAAACGTGAAAGGAAATTTGGACAATCCCTGTGGAACATAATACTGTTCTACTGCAATTGTTTTTCTAAAGGGAGGCACACAATGCTATCACAGTTATAGGAAAGAGGAGTAAAAGGCTTTTTCAAAAATAATTTTGTAGTTTTCAGTGGGAAAAGATCAGTGGCAGCATTTCTGTTTAGCACTTATCTGTGGATTCCAGACTATGTAAGAGGGGAAAGGAATGGATTCACCTGGATTCACCTGACCAAGGTGGATAGGTTAGTCTGAGAGGGATCCTTCGGGACTGGTCACCCAGGACTATCTGTTCAGTGACTTGCAAGAAATAAACATGGCAAAGCCTTCATTCATCTTCCCCTAGACTAGGCTGAATAAACTCTGTCTTAAGTAGCTGTTTCTTTCCAGGCATTCTTAAGGCAGCATACAATGTCCTGTTGGCATATCTACACAGCACTTGGGTAAACTTAGGTAAGACAAACACCATCCCACAATTGACAGCATTTTCAGAATCAAGTTAAAGCAATTTAATTTCCTTTTCTTAATTTCCAATAGTAAGTATGTTAGCTACAATCCTTTACAACTTACCTGATCCATTGTGCTGAAGGGTCAAGAGCAGTTTATACATTTTCTATTCAAAAAGTACTGAATTAAAGCAAAAATGATTTTGTGTTCAAGGCCCACAGGTGAAATACTGTCCTTCCTTGTTAATAATCTTGATTACCACAAAAGATCTTAGGGGCAAATTTTCTTTACTCTGGCATTTTTCTGAAGATACTACTTCTACAGTTTTCAACATCTGCCCAAAAGATGAGCAATCTAAGCTGACTCAAAAATAGCAACTAAATAAATAAAAGAAGGCACTGTGTGTGCTTAAAACAGTGAGTTGTTATGTAGTTGGGTACAATCACAATCATCACATCTGTCTCACTCTGTTAAGTAACTTACCTCTTTCATGAGAAAATATAAAGAATATCAAGAAAGATTCAGATATAGCTAAAGATACCAAAATAGGGGAAAATAAGTTATTCATGTATGAAACAAAGAATGCCTGTGAGGATACTGAAATGCTTGCACTATGTATTTTATTATCATTATCAAACAACGTAAGAGACAGTTCAGGAGGAAAAGTACACTACAGAGAAACTAAACTGTTTGCATCACTACTTACAGAAAATGATCACGAGAGTATGGCCTTACCTCTTTTTTAAGTAAATAATGATAAAGTGACAAATATGGAGTTATTAAAAGAGGAGTGGTTAAGCAAGAAGCCACGAGAACAATTTAGCTAGTCCTCAGGTATAAACTAGAAAGAGAAAAATGTCAGTGTCTCATTGAAAGACCTTAGATAAACAAAGGATACAACAGTGACTGTCTTTGTTATTAGCTTTCACTACATCACAGTGCCTGACTTGACTAGAGTTGATTAAATCACAGTCACATCTTCAGCATCTCTAGCAATGGTAGATAATCCTCATGGTTCAACACAAATAAAATCACTGCTATCTTAAAGTAAGCACATAACTGCAAGACCCAGACAATATGCAGTTGAATTTACTAATCAGGTAGCTAAAAAATACTAAATAAGTTTGCAGATATCTGCATGATTTGTGCATTTATCTTTCTGCAGAGTGAGCATGGGATATTTTTACTGTGTTCCCAGGCATGAATGGGACAGCAATTGAAAATTTTGTCTGTGTCATTTTTAATGTTTCCTTCATGAACTGCACTTGGCATGTGGGGAAGAATGTTTCAGGAGATACTCAATATTTCCTGTACTGGAAGACCTCAAGGTAAGTAGGTCTGCTTGAATCTAGGGAATTTTGGTTTCTCTCTGACAAGTGACATTGTCAATATTTAACTGATGCAATATGTCATGTAAAGGAAAGAAGACTTCACAGGATGCCAGAATTACATCAAAGATAATTATGGAAGGCACACAGGATGTAGATTCCAAAATGTGACAATAGAAAATAAGAGAGCTTATTTCCTGGTAAATGGTTCTAGAAATGGACAAAACATTCAGCCATATAAGAAGATGATTGTCCTGTACAAAATTGGTAAGGACTTCTTAGTTTCATTATTTTATTTCCAGTTTTATGCTAAGGGAATGAAGAATTAATCCCTGGGAAAAAAAGCATACATTTCTTAAATACTGCTTTTCAGAACATGGGTTAGGGATTTTTTTCTTTTCTCCAGCCTTGATAGCTGAAAAGTCAAAAGAGTAAGAATAAACAAAAATAAATGAATGGAGAGACTATCTGAAATCATAAGTCTTGGAACTGTGAACATTTCAGTCAAATATTTATTCTCTGACAGAAAGGTGTCATTTTGCAGAATAACTAGCTAAGGATGCCTGAGCGGGACTATCTAGATCTCATAGTTTTGTTCATCCACAAAATACAAAAGAACCAATTACCATAATATTGTGAGCAGAAACTTTCATTTTTTAAATGGAAGAATTTTGCTATAAGAAAAAAAAATTAAAAAAAATTACCTTTGCTTAATATGAACAAATCTTATAAAAAATCCAGCACAGATTATATGTTGAATTCAGTAAAATCTAAGCAATTGCTTGCTTGTATTTTTTAATTTTATCTACTGCTGTTTCTGATACTCTGAGTTAAATCAGGGAGTGCTGTTTCAGAATATGGGGTGAATATAAAAATTCTGGTAGAGCTGCACTAAAACTTTTTAAACCAGTTGCTTGAACATCTACCTATATTTTTAAAAAGCAGAGTGAAGAAAGCTGAGTATTAATCATTAGTATTTCTGATTCTATTATTGTAGAAAAACTCACCCCTCCATTAAATGTCACTGTGAACTGTACAGAAGCTTCTCATGATTGTGAAATTCAGTGGCAACCACCTCGCACAAGTCATGTGAAAAGACGTGCTTGTTTCAAATATGAAATTGTCATAGAAAATAAGGTAAGAATAATAATGATTCCTAATAGTATTTTGTGTGCTTTTGTTTCCACACATACCACCATACAACCAGTACCCAGTTCTCTTTCCCTATTTGACTAATCTCTCCTTCTTGATGTGTAGTGTCCCTCTTGCACATGAGCTGAGAACTGCTGCCCCTCACAGACAGGAGCAGCAAATTAAGGGAATACTTTCAATTCACTGTACAGCTGGTCAAAAATAAATAAATTTTTCTCTTGTTGCTAGGCTGATCCTGAGAAAAACATCAGATACACATCTAGAACAGTAAGTCTTCATTACGGTATAAATCTATTGTTCATGCTGGGTTGAAATTTTATCTATATCAGAGCATCCTCCAACCAAATTGTTTTGGTTTCTCACTGCCAGTTTCAGTGTACTCTGCATGCTTTTTTTTGACAAGTTTCCTAAACTTAAAGTTTTAAAATGTTTTTTTCTAAAGCATAGTAAAAAAAAACCACCTGCATATGTGGAACTTCATACTATTTCTATGCAAGTCAGAAAATCTTCTTACAATCTTTTGTAATTCCTAATCAATTATATATATGCAGAAATATGGACCGTAATTCCACATTACACTCAGACACACAAAATGTGGAGAACTTTTTTCTTTATTAATAATGTCTGGAAGACGTTGAGATGGAGGATGTAAGAAAATACCACCTGAAAGGTTAAGCCAGTGTAAAGAAAAAAGACAAAAATATATAATCAAGTTTTCAAGAAGGCTCAATATTCTTCTGAGAAGGATTTCAACATACCTAGTAATTTTCACTTTTGTATAATCTGGCTGTCAAACTCTATTTCAGTTTTGAAAACATCCACAGTAAAGGAATACTAGATCTTCCAAGAGCTACCTTATAGTAAAATAAGCCCATTACAGACTGAAAACAATCTATTTTGGGTTTTTTTTTTCCCCAAATCCCTTTTGTTTAGTGAGGGCTAAGGAGCCAGAGAAGCATACTGCATATTTCATCTTCATGTTATCATCAACAAAAATGTTCAAACAAAAGGAATTAGGATGAAACAAGCTAATTTACTAAGTGTTTGGGTTTTGTTATTTCACTGTAGTCTGCTCACAGGAATAAAGTGCAAAATTTTCCTTTGTAATTTTTTGCACCATCGAATGAACCTGACATATTCTTAACATCTGTACATCTAGTTAATAAAAAGTCCTCAGTCTTGTTGTTTTGTATTTAGGAAAGCAGCATCACAGGAAACTCCTACATATTTGGGAGCTTCAGCACAGAAAAAAAGTACAGCGTCAAGATCAGAGCAACTGACAATGGTTGTTTAGTGAGCACCAGCTGGGGAGAGTGGAGTACACCTGTAGAGTTTGGTAAGAATGCAAATCACAACCCTGCCTTAGTTTTCCTTCAGTTATTATTCGTCTGCCTCATTTATTACTTCATACTTAGAGATGAAAACACATTGATATTTGCACATTAATATACTACAATAAAAAGTGAATAATTTGCCTATCTCAATATGAATGAGTTCTCCAAGCATTCTGGTGTGACAGTGGGTGCTTCTTGCAAGGAGATAGCAATTGAAGCAGAACTCTTTGAGATTTGTTGTCAGCTCTTTTCTTTCTACCATTTATACCTCTGGCTTTATAAACTTCTGATTTCCTCTGTTAATGCTCTGCCATCTTGGATTTTGAAGTACTTTGTAGGCCTCATTTCCTCACAAAATCTTAGTAACATCTCAAATCACCACAGACAGTCCACATACTGTCAGCGACCCCATTCCTTCACATGTTATGGGACAAGGAGGTGCTAAGCTAAAAAAGTGACTTCATACCGGTGTTTGACGCTATAATGCAAAGCAGATTGCACATAGATGTGCAATCGCTCCTCTTCTGCGATACTAATGAACATTTTGATGACTTCTTGTCTTTCAGGAACAAGCCAGCTTACATCTACTTCATCATATATGTTATCTCTGATATCAGTGCTGGCAGCAGGCCTTGTACTTTTTCTCTGCACAGTGTAAGCTTTATTTCTCGTCCAAAGATTTTATTCAGTAGCTGAAATAACACCACTTTCCCAAAAAGAAATTTTCTGGCCTCTTTCTAAATGAGAGGAGGGAGGGGAAAAATCAACATGGAACTACAGCAGGAATCTTGACCCTCAAATTGGTTCTGTATTTCTGGTTCCTAACCTTCTTATCCACTTGATCAGTATAGCACAAAACTTTCCGATACTGGGACAAGGCCTTATATCATGGCTGCTTCCGTGCCATCAGACCCTGCAATGCTTTTTGCTTTGCAGATATTTCACATTCAGATACTTAGAAAAGCAATTTCCAATCATTCTCTAGTAAGTAATAGAACAAATTATTATAATTCAAATTCTGAACAATGAAATTACACCATTGTATTCAGCCTATAATCTTGTAGTTACTTTTTCACTACTTTTGTCCCCGAGGAGTAAAATAATACCTCAGGAACATTATTATATAGTTACACTAACATTTTTCCTTTACCAACCCTTTTTGTCACTGTAGAAGAACTTATTTGAAAAAAGCATTTGCTACAATACCACGGCCAAGAGATCCATTCTATGAGCTCTGTCCAACGGATTTCAAGGTATGTCTTCTTTCCATTTGCCTAAAATTTGTTGTAATTAAGGATCCACTGCAGTCTCAAAGGCATGACCTAAGTGCCAGAAAGGTGCACAGAAGTAAGGATAAATTTTCTTTTTGTTGTTCTTGAGATATTGAAAGAGAAGTTCAATATGCAAATTATTCTTCTATTCTTCCTTTTCCATTCTGAAACTGTGGTCATTCATCTACCTGGAGCATTGGAGAAATTACATTTTCACCCTGCTTTCCTTATAAGCCACATGCTATCACTAGAATAGTGCTGAGCATAAACTTCTCAGCACATTAATAATACAGACTGTTGGCCAGCTGTGAGGAGAAAAGGGACAAAGAAATCTACTGCTGGACAAAAATAGTTGTGCAGTAGCAGATATTGACAGCCATGTTGGTATTTGGCAATGTTGCTGAAAGAGGAAGGGTTTTTAGGGTGTGGTAAGCAATAAAGTATAGCAGAGAGCTGAGAGGTTCTAGCTTATGCAAAGAGCTTGGAGAGACCTGTAAGAAGCAGCAACTGACAGACATAGTAAGAACCACCCATCTAGATATGGAACTGCCCATCTAGAGAGCATGTTGTAGTTTCATCCAATTTGCAATATGCAGTCTTTTAGTTGGATACAGCCAGGTCTGGAAGCAAGAACGTATCTGCAAGGACACACTGGATCACTGGTGGACCTATATGCATCTTTTTAATTTCTGTTCCTTCATCATGTTAACATTTCTATGTTTAAAAATATGAGTTTTCTGGCTTTTGAGTTGAAAAGTGGTTTGTTCCACTCTAGGGAGCTCATCTTGGAAGGAAGATGTAGACATGTCTACTTTCTTCCATTGACAGAGTCTCATTGTAGCTTCTATACAACAAATTACAAATCCCTGAATGACAGGAAATTTAGAAATTGTAAACTCGTGGCTAATCTCATGCATGAAACACTAACAAAATTTTTTATTCTTCTTTTAATAGACAGAATATAAGAATCAATCAATAATGCATGAAACTGAAGAAACAATAACAATTATTGAAGAAGTGACATAATGGTATGCAAGAGAAAGAAGCAACCCGAATTTTTTCGAACATGTATACCTTCTTGATAAAACACAGCACTGAATCAGCTACTTAAAGTAAATTAACTCTACCCCAGCTGCAACAAGGACAGCAGCAATTTACAGGTTTTTAATATTTTTTCCGTCTTGCAAACAGAGAGAATTATGTTTCTTGTAGAGGCAATTCCCCAAGAACCTATCTTTAAAAGCCTCTCTCTATTTGATTGTATTTTCCATGAATAATTTTGGTTGTTTGGACTATTTTTGGTTTTTTCTTATGTCCAGGTTTCTGATGAGGTAGAGTTAATTTTCTCCCTAATAGCTGGTGCAGTGTTGTGTTTTGACTTTAGTCTGACAACAGTGTTGATAACACACTGATATTTTAGTTGTTGATCAGTAGCACTTACCCTGATCAAGGACTTTTCAGTATCTCATGCTCTGCCAGTGAGAAGGAGCAAGGGAAGCCAGGAGGAAGCAGAAACAGAACACTTGACTCAAACTAGCGAAAGGGGTATTCCATACCACAGCACGTCATGCCCAGTATACAAACTGGTGGACCCACTCAGAAGGCCCAGATAGCTTCTTGGGTTGGGCTGGATGTTGGTCAGCGGGTGGTAAGCAATTGTATTGTGCATCACTTGTGTTTGTTGGGCTTTTTTCCTTTCCCCTTTTAGTTTTATATTCTCTCCCCTTGTTATTTCCCTTATCATTATTATTAGTAGTAGTACACTGTACTTTGGTGATTAAACTGTTCTTATCTCAACCCATGGGGTTTACATTATTTCAATTCTCCTTTAGAGATGGAAAAGCCGGGGGGGTGAGTGAGTTACTGACTGGATTTAAACCACGATAGAATTTTTTGGCGCCCAGCATGGGGCTGGAAGGGTTGAGATAAAAACAGATCTTTTATTTGCTCTCAGAACTGGTCAAGCTTGGCCTCAGATTTGCATAATCTAATACCTTACTTGCAGTATGCATTCTCTGCAGTGATATTTATCACCCATGGGACCTGGACGAAGGCTCTCCTTTTGGTATACTTTATAGTAATAGCTTATGATATGATAGAATTGCTGGTTGTGAAACTAATCTGGTATGTGTATTCAGCATTGCCATCACCTCTATATTTTTAAAGCCATCTGATTGAAACTATTAATAATTATACCTTTTGCCTTTTCTCCTCGGAGGGCCAACCTGTGAAAGAGACATCCTCCCACATCTTCCCCTTCACCACCAGGCTATTTACAGTAGCATCTGAAAGTTTTAAAGCTTTTTAATATCCTTTAGATACCATTGAACACCACATAGATGCTCATGTCCCCAAGAGTTGGGCCACTAAGGAACATCAGAACAACCAATAGGTGGATCAAGCTGCTAAGATTGAAGTGGCTCAGATGAACTTAGATTGGCAACGTAAAGGTGAATTATTTTTAGCCTGATAGGCCCATGACACCTCAGGCCATCAGGGCAGAGGTGCAACATATAGATGGGCTTGTGATCGAGGGGCGGACTTAATAATGGAGACTATTGCTCAGGTTATTCACGATTGTGAAACATGTGCTGCAGTTAAGCAAGCCAAGCGGTTAAAGCCTCTTTGGTATGGAGGACGATGGCTGAAGTACAAATATGGGAAGGCCTGATAGATGGATTATATCAGACTCCCACCAACCCGCTAAGCCAAGTGCCATGTGCTTACCATGGTGGAAGCAACCACCGGATGGCTGGAAACATACTCTGTGCCCCACGCCACTGCCCGGAACACTATCCTGGGCCTTGAGAAAGGAATTTTGTGGAGACACTGCACGCCAGAGAGAATTGAGTAAGATAGTGGGGCTAATTTCTGGAACAACCTTATAGACACTTGGGCCA